>JASANC010004448.1:0-12487 GCA_030248135.1 Theristus sp. LFF4_11
ACAACGACTGTCTTATTTATTCGGCTCCATACACTGCACATGTATCATAATTACTACCTGCACTTCCAACCATATTTTTGTTAAATTCACATTGATAGCTGAAAGCTAAATTTACGTACCGGTAAATCTTTAATATCGTTGTCGGTACTTTAATAGCCGTACGTCTGTACTGTACGTATCACTAAGCACATACGTATGTGCTACAGAAGGTAGTGCTTTTGCTTTATTGCAATCAGTTCTTTAAAGATTTCATTCAACACCCACTAAGATAAATGATGGGCAGGAGACAGTTTACCAATAAAGTCGAATTAAGCAGCGGATTATTAAAATGAGACAGATTAGAACAATAATGAAGATAGTGTGCCAAAAGTTGAAGTTGAGTCATATCTTCAACTCCGCCAATGCTTACAACGCTAAAAACGCAGCTATGAAACGAAGGACAGAACCGGTAAAACGGGGGGGGGGGGGTGTTTTATAATAGGATCGAAAATGCACACGCATTCGTGTTTTCGCCGTGAATCAGGTTTTGATTGTCAAGAAGTTCAAGCGATATGTGGCAACTGCGACATTTAATACCCTCTCCTGGTAGGCCTCAGCTGTGCACTGACCCCAACAATCCACAGTTCGAGAACACTATTGATTATTTTATCTTGATTATTCGTCTGCATTTCAAACAATTCGCGCAATCTCACATCGCATCCGCTGTACAGCCAGTTTAAAAAAAACTGAATTTCCAATTGCTGTGTCTTTCCATGCAACTGTATAAATCAGAAAGTTTGTGATTAATAAGTGTGTATAATCCCAAGCGGATTTCCCGTGAATTATTTCCTGGATGTCTGGGCAACATACATATGATCAACTCTGTGCCTTCTTTCTCACGTGTTGAACTCTCGTCAAAAGTGACCCCCTCAATGTGTGTGGTCAAACAGTTATACGTTGCTTAGAGCAGTACTCTGAACGTTGCCAACATTGACCACCAGCACAGCATTTTGAAATGTACGTATGGTTTCATAAATGGCTCAAAGATGCATGTAAGCAGTATCTTTTATTTTGGTCCCGCGTCTCAATGCGTGCATAGATGGGTAAGCAGTCTCAATCACGACGCGGGATTTCAAAATTGGCAAAGGGATCCGAGTCCCCTAACTAAGGCCGGGTCTCTGAATTACCACATAAAGATTGAAACTAGTTTCCTTTCCACGTCCACAACCGCATTGAGTCGCAGGTCTTAAAAAAAGATAATAGGTGTTATCTAACTTCCTGTATATGGCTTGGATATGTAAGAGCCCGCTTTATATGTGAGAGCCATTATTTCCCAGATATGTAAGAGCCCGCTTTATGTGTGAGAGCCATTCCTTGGATATGTAAGAGCTGCTGTCGGCTGTGTAAAAACCGGCTCTTGGATATGTAAGGATTGCTCTTGGATAAACGACTGTAAAATCGATAAACGGCTCTCGCATTTAAGCGGTGGCTCTCTCGTATATTGAGAGGCGGTTTTAAAAGGCGGCTCTTAAATATAAGTTGAAAATTAAATCAGACTCTTATTAAATAAATGAAATCATTTTCATTCATATACGGAAGACGTTCGAGCGCAGAACAGATCGCTAAACTTGCCAACTGTTCGGCTTTTCGACACCAAACTCAACATTACTGCGCCTACTTTACTCGAAAAGAAGATGCGTAATTTTTTTAAAATGTAAAAATCACAAAAGGGACTATTCATACTCATTCATCTTTTAACGGGAGTGGTTCGCAAGCAAGAAATGTTTCAACAAACAACTTGATCACAGAAATCAAATGCTTCAACAAACAACTTGATCACAAAAGGCGAAATGAACACCAAACAGAGATTCGGCAGATTAGCAAAATTGATTTTTATAGGTACGTATGACAATAACGGTCAATTCAAAATTGACGTGCAAAATCACATTTCTTGAATAGAAGATGTTGGTAAACTTGACATTTTCACAATTTTTCAATCAACCAAGCCCTTCGCCGATGAAAGTGTCGAAGTAACCTTCAGGCTGAAAATTGCTTAAAAATAAATAAATACATACAGCAGTTAGCGCATGTTATTATAATTGAAAGTTTAGGTTTTTGGTAAAACCGTTCGTACCCGATCTTTTCTAATGACGACATTCTTTTCCTCAGATGACTCAGCGGGGTCGACGTTTCTTTCGTATCTTCGCCGTCTCAAATAACGCCACGTCGCTGGCTGAAAGTTTGCATTTTTTTCTGAAATTTGACGTTCAAGTTGGAGGAACAACTCAGCGCGCACCATCAATGCGTCTGAGTCAAAGTTTGTAACTCTGCATGTTTTCTAAAAAAATATCGAATCATATCCATCGGCAGCACCTCCATGTAGTGAAGAAGCTTACATGCATCGGCAACACGACGGTGCTGATTGGTGCTGCATCAACCAGCGAGGCTGCGAAAATGCTCGATGGACAAATGCTGATCAGCAGGCTGAAGGCAACCACCAACAGCAGCAGAGCGTTGGCAGCGCTGCGCACAATGGAGCACATTGTACCAAGCAAGTTCGATTCTGCACTCTCGAATTTGCAGAATTGAAGCGTTTATGTGTCGCCGCGGCTTTTGGAGCTGATGGGGTGTAGAATGTAGTGTAAAATGACGTCGTAATAGAAAACACTTGCTTGCTTCAGAACCTGAACTGCCGTTAGAAAACTAGATTTTTGATTTAAAGGTTACTAAAAACACAAAAGAAAATGCTGAAGGAGTTAAAAAATTACTGCATCAAGGTTTTTAGTCAAATGAAGCGATTTAAAAAAATTGACACATTCGCTTGATTGATTACTGCTAAGCAGAATAATTATACACCACTTAATGGGTTTTAAAAAAATTTTCTCATAAATTTTTTTAAACTATAACAAATCATATTGCTGGTGTCATTATATGAACCAAGACTGTCACTAACACGCCACGTCAAGGCGAACTGTTTGTCTGTGCGAATTACATTTTTAAATACATAACCTAAACTTTATATAACATAATGTATGCATCAGAAAACTAAACTGAAAACTAAAGCAGCTGAATGATGAATGAAGACCAGTTTCTGTAAAATTGAAAAATTCAAAAATAATTTTAAAAACTGTTGAACAGCAGTGAACAATAAATGCCATTATGACCGTATCACACACTTTTAAACCCCCCAAAAATCTTTGAGAAGAGCTGAAGAAATAAACCCCCATGGGGGTTTATTAGAGGTAATACGGTATGACTGTTCACACACTTTTAAACACATTTTGAGAAAGATAAGATAAAGTGGGACTGAAAACCGTGCAACCTATACATATCTAGATCTGTACATCCTATTGGATAAGTTCGCTTAACCACGGAGTCACGTTTAGCATGCCGATATTGTGGCGTCTGTGAAAGACAGGAACATCCAGACGCAAAATATACTAATTTCACACGGCTAGCTGCGTCATTTTATACGAGAACTTTCAGGTGGGTGTTATTGCTTTGAGATCTGTTGGTACAACTTATTTGTGTTTTTGCGTTTAAAAGTTTATTATCCAATCCGGTAGGTGGCGCACTGAGAGCATGAGTAAGCAGCAGGGGTGTGTGCGCATCTGGAATAAAAGTGCGTAAATGTTGAAGGTTGTGGGGCGAGAACCTCTAAAAACAACACAGCTACACAAAACAACACACCGATCCGAAAGGCAGCGCAGTAAACAAAAATGAGTAGGCCATGCCACTTTAGTTCAAAAATTGGGATCCAAACATAGCAATCATTTTGAGTCAGAGCTGTTATGTTGCATTTGCATTACGTCGCGGTTCAAGCCCAACCAGTAAAAAGGTGAAATGGGAAATGCAACAAACATCTGTGTGTGTTTTTCGGCAGCTTTCCTGCACTTTTTCTAAAATCCAATTATTTGATGAGTCATCAAAAATGCAAAAGGTAGTGGAATGGATGTGGAAGTAGTTCCCTCGAGGCTCTCACGTGTTTTATTAAATTATTTTCATTATTTTTAGTTATACATTTTCGCCGGTTTGTTGGTTTTTTCTTGAATCGTGTCTTGTTCATAAAAACTGTCACCCATGAACCAGACGATAATTTGGAAAATGAAACAACAAACAGCCCTTTTTCTTCCCACACAAACAAGCACTCTTTGTTGTTGATGAGTCCAGTTCCAATCTGTTTTTAATAGCCAGTCTCAAAGTGATACCATGGAGCACATTGAATCTTGTGTTTGCTTTACGCTGCGTTTTTTTCAGAAATTCCCAATTTTGGCACAGAAAAAATATTTTGGCGTGGGAAGTTGGGGGAGGCTTGAAAAATTGAGAGTTTTTGCAACAAAAAGACACAACTGTAGAAAACTGCAAAAATAGAATTCACAGGAACCAATGGCACGGTGGTCGCTTACACAGGAAATATACAGCCATGCTTGCTTACCAAACTAAAAACACCAAACACAATTTATGTAGGCTTAAAATTACAGAATACCGTTGCTTTAGCTTCCTTTAATTGCAAATACGGTGATTCCACAGGGTGGTGTTGAAGTACATACATATGTATATACCGTATTACCCCCTTTAAACCCCCCTTCCATTAATCCCCCCCAATAAACCCCCACCCCACGACAAGTTTCCGAATAATGCCCCCTCCACAAATAATCTCCCATGGGGGATTATTGGAAACCTGTTTGAAACACATACCCAGCGAATTCAGTGGCTGGTTGCAATGAAAATGATGAAATTGTACTACCAAAGGCCCCAAATGGATGAGTTAATGGAGGTATTTTTGCCATTTTTCAATAAACCCCCACCCCTAGAATTTGTTTGTAAATATTAAATAAAGCCCCCCCCCCACCAATAAACCCCTACCCCTAAAAGTCGCTGACGTATTAATCCCCCATGGGGGTTTATTGGGGGTAATACGGTAGTGATATAAATTTTGAGCAGTTTGCATATGTTATCAGCCATGTTCTTAAAAGTTTGAACGTGCTCTGTTGTGGCTTAACTGTTTTGAAAAACAGATTACGGTAGTTTTAGACAACTGCAAAAATCATTGGACCATCATCCACAGCCAGAAAGTCAGAGTTTTCATGTGAACAATGGAATGTGCCCAAATGAAGCAGCCAATTTTTCAGCACTCAATTACAAAAAAAACAGCCGTTCTAGTTCTATTCAGTGATTTGGAGCTGTCAAACACTTTTAGGGCTTCTCATCAGTGATTACATCGTTACCAACCATTTCAGTCGAATGAGCATTTCAAATGTAGAAAGAAACCTCAATAAAAAGTTTTAAAAATCATTCAGCAAAACGAAACCATTTTTAATCCTGACCGCGAGCTGGTGTGGATGTGATTCAGGCTTGAAATTTTTAAGTAAACCATTTTTAAGCAAGTACCGTATTACCCCCATTAAACCCCCCACCATTAATCCCCCCCCCAATAAACCCCCACCCCCCTGACCAGTTTCCGAATAATCCCCCCCCCACAAATAATCCCCCATAAGGGTTAATTGGAAACCTGTTTGAAACACATAACCCAGCGAATACAGTGGCTGGTTGGAGTGAAAATGATGAAATTGTGCTACCAAAGGCCCCAAATGGATGAGTTAATGGTAATTTCATTACAAAAGGCTGTTATAAAAGGAAATTTCTATGTAGAGTAGAAGTTTCTGTGACTTTCTTGCCTGCCATGCAAGGTATTTTTGCCATTTTCAACAAACCCCCACCCCTAGATTTTTTTGTAACTAAACCCCCCCCACCCACCAATAATCCCCCCCCACCAATAAACTGCCACCCCAAAAAGTCGCTGAAGTATTAATCCCCCATGGGGGTTTATTGGGGGTAATACGGTATGTGTTTCAAACAGGTTTCCAATAATCCCCCATTATTTTTTTTGGTTGGGGGATTATTCGGAAATTTGTCGTGGGGGTGGGGGTTTGTTGGTGGGGGTGGGATTAATGGTGGGGGGGTTTAATGGGGGTAATACGGTAGTTATGGGGTCCCAATGCGTTCCCAGAGGTGAAATTTCCAGAGCTAAATAATGCACGTCAGCAAAATAGATTGAAAATAAACGAAAAAAACTGCGACCAAAACGTGCGGGTCTTCATAACAAGGTGCAAGCACTGTTTCTTGCGGTTTCTCCCTCCTGGTAAGCGTATACCGCGAGCCCCCAGGCTCGTCAGTACGACAAGGCCCGGGCTGCACAGCCGAATCAAACATGATGTTCATGTTCATGTTCTAAAAATAGAAAATGTAACTAAAAACATTTTATCCCCAAGGCGGACTAACCGAACAGCGCGGGAGTCAACATTCACACGCTAACTATTTTATACGAAGATTTGCGTTCGACCGGTCTTGGTGCGATCTGTCTGAGATCTTCCCTCTCAGACAGGTGTTACATTTAAACGCTATACTATAAAATATTCACCAAAGAATAATTACCCAGAGGTAAAATATTCACAGAAAAATATTTCCCCAGCGGTGAAATTTATTCACTGAAAAATATTATAATCCATCGTAGATTGTTTGCATTTTTCAGGACATGCATAAACGTGAGACCTGCGTAGCGTTGTTGGTGCAACGATTCGTTATGGCGGGGGCGCCACGGTCATCACACTCACATCATTGGCTCAATAACCATGGATACCGACATACTGACTGATGTCCATAATTATAATGAATGAATGAAAGTGAACGTACAAAACGGTTAACACCAATTAACACCATCGTCACTGCTCTCCGTGCTGTCCATGGTGCTTTGAGCATTTTTTGCAATTCTGCATTATTGCTGTGTTTAAACATTGTGGCCTAAAATATACGGCTGAAAATAGTTATTTAGTGGTGCTAGTACGTCGCCCAGAAGATTGGCTTTTCCACCACCACTGAACCTTTCGTCCCACTAAAAATCTCCATCATCCTTTTACTGGTTACAATGATATTCTCTCATAAACCATGTGAAAAAACATATACGAATAAGATGAAGTTTACAGAATGCCACGGCAACACTACTTTATTAAAGTGTGTTCTGGAAAGAAGACTCATAAATTTTTGAATACAACGGAAAAGTTCTGCTTTTTGAACTTCAAAAAAGTTTGTATACGACCGATTCGAGTAGCTGTTTTTTGAGGTTCTTGAATTTTATAAAGTTTTTCACATTCATGCCGTTGAAGTTGGCCAGCGAAAAAATATGCTTTTTTGAACTTTCCCGTCCCGTGATAAAAACTGGATGCAAAACTTGTGTTCTTATCGTAGACGTGCCCTCGCATGTCCTCATGGTCATTGTTTGGCCAGTTTCTTATTATTTGCTCTCCCTGAATTTGTTTTCATTTTGCTTCTCCTGTTTCTGTCAAATTAAGTTTTGGGACTTTATTTTAGACGTTCTTTATTCATGCATGGGTGGTTCATCTGGTCAAGAGTAGATGTATGAACATAATATTGTTTTTTATGACAAAAAATTCAGTGAGCGGGAAATGTTTTCAGATTCGTTACAACAGTTTTTGTTCATGGTTTCGTGACGACACACCTGTGTGGTTAATAACAGGATATTGACGAATACGTGGGCGCTCCAGCATAGTTCAAGTGGACTTGCGCTTTTATGCAATTTAAATAAACTCCACATGCGATTCCGTAGACAAGATAGAGACAGAAAGAAAACTGAAAAACACCCTATGTTTTTTCGTGATTTGACGCGCGTGTGCATGCGCATGAACTTCATAACCAGCAACTGTATTATTTTGTGCAGCCCATATCATGTATCTGATATATTCGTTACAAAGAAAAACAAAACAAAATGGAACTATTTTTAATTCAAATTCTGTTTGATTGCAACTGAAAAAAAACTGAAACCTTGTGTGTTTGGTCGCGAACATTACCACACCCAAAAGTAGAATTGTTCCCGGTGTTCTTTTTTGTGAAATATGGCCAAAAGTTAGACGCTGAAGTTTTTTTCGCGGCCCTTGAGACTGTTTTTGGATAAATTTCTATGAATAACTTGCTTCGCGCTTTTTTGGCCGACAAAAAGTAGAAAAACTCCGATTCACACTGGTGGAATACAGCGCAATTGCTAAAGTTGCTTTCGTTTCGTCTTCTCCTTAACGTGCAGTAGGATTTCTGACCTTTGCAGCTGCAAAAACCGAAAAGATGCGCCATTACGTCAAATCTATTTTCGGAAATAAACTGCTCGTTCTAATGCACGTGAAAAGCTGTTTTCTGCAAATTTAAAAAACGCACCCCAAAACGGAACCAAAACGTGGAACGCAGCGCAATGCACGTGCGTCTTGTTGTTCTGCGCGCTAATTTTTGAGTGGCTTGTCGTAGAAATTTACCAAAAACAACGTGATTTTTGAAACACAGTTCTCTTTATCGATCAAAAAAAACCATGTTTCAAGAGTCAAATAATTGGAGTAGTTTATTTTCTACACCGCGGATCCCGAAAAGTTTCAGGGTTCTGAGGAAAGGAGGATCGCTGGTTGATTAATGGACTTCATTGAGCTGTGCGCCTCTCTCTCATGACTAATTTCATGCTTAATTTTGCATTTTGTACGCTTCATTGATTATCGGCGATAAAACTTTTTCCGAAGTATTTTATAGTCTTCTGCAAACTCATTTGTCTCTCGGTACACTCTTCTGCACAAAAACAGTAAAATTCGTCGTTGCTCATCATAGTTGTTCTTTTCCAGTTTATTCGTGTTATGTTTTGCTTTCGTCATCTTCTGCCGTCGTCACATGTGCTGTTTTGCCCTTTTCAGATTTACCCGGAAAGTTCCATATAATTTTGAAATTCATCCGTTGGACACGCAACCACACGCTCGAAAATTTCTCTTTCAGCGTACTCTTTTGCATGCCCTTTTCCGTGTCATTCTCTTCTTCGTATAGCCGACTCAGTGTCGTTCGTTCCCTTTTTCGTGTCCAAAAATGACCATTGTTGTAGAAAACGCCGATCGGTGCTCCACGCTAACCTGAAATGCTCCTGGAAGATTGGTGGACTACAGTACCTTTCTACACCAATCGCAACATCGTGAAAACGCGCCTATGACCCGTGAAGTACGGACCGTGAGCAACCTGTGAATTGCAGTGCAGTTTTGCGGTTGCCCTTAACACGTGTAACGTGAAATAGACATGAAGAAGGGAATGGCACAAAAAATAGGCATAAACAAGGACACGAAGAAGGCACATAAAAGTTGTTTTTGAGCGTGACGACTAATAATCAGCTCTCTTTCAACAAAAAAACATCAGCAACCACCAACGAACGGTCAAAGCTGGTTTGACGCTTCCATGATCATACCTCTGTTTATGTTCGTGCACATGTTTGTGCAGTTATTGATGCAGATACAAAAGCGGCGCTTCGATTCAGATTTACTTTAAATTTTTTAAAAGCAAAAAAACGGCTGCATCTGCATTGTTTTCAAAAAGGCAGTTTTTTGCTTTCACAAAATTCTCATGGGTGCATGAATATGTGCATCTGCTCGACCATATGCATGTGCATCAACATGTGTTATTTTTCTGCCTGTATATGTACAATATATCAATTGGTAAATCAATCAATAAAAATCATTGTGTTGTGTATCGTTTGGTGGCAATTTGCTGCGCTGATTAAAGCCAATTTTACTGCGCCATTGCTTAAATCATACTGTCACTTTGTGCGACGCACTTTTACCGTGGTTGTTATTATACATTGCAGCTTGCTCATTGTAGCTTTTTCGATTCAAAACGTTTGCAGTTCACTTGGCTAAATACGATACATAACCACTCTTTTGGTGTGGTTGAACTTTTAAGCAGTATTTTAAAATTCCAGTTTTCTACAACGTCAAACGTGTGATCTACATAATTAGAATTAACAGCGAATGTCCGACATTGTGATTGAGAATTTTTATTCATTGCTTTGAGGCCAACACTTCTTCAAAAGAAAAATTGAGTTTTAAAATATATACGAATTCAAAATAAAGGTTTACAGTAATAGACAACACAGAATTGATAAACAACAAAATCAGTATACTCAATTGTCCATCATGCCAGATAAACAAGACGGCAAACAAGAAGAACAGAAGGTTTATTGTGTTCTTGATTTTTGTATTTGTTCATACTTTGACTTTCGGCTGTTTTAAGCACAATTTACTTTTACTAAACACTCGCATAAACGTGCTTTCATTTTCAGAAACCACCAGCAGCGGAAGAAGAGGAAGAGGTTGACATCGACTTGAAAGACCCCGAAGTGAATGATGCTGCCGTCAAGATCCAGGCAGCGTTCAGAAATCGGTTCGCGAAAAAGCCGCAGCCAAAATCAGCCGATGCGACTGTGGGTGAAAGAAAATGAAGATGACACTGTTACTCAATTATTTGAAATGTACCTTTGTATTCGACTGGTAAAACTGCGAAAGGTCGGCAAACAACTTTGGGTACCGAGTCGTAAAGGGGTGAGGCAGGGTACGCCGTACGAGGAATCCCGGATAGGGGGTTGGGTGTCACGGCTAGGGATGTTTGCGGGCTAAGCGCGGGTCAACCAGCCCGCGCGATTTGCGGCTCGGGCCATGGCCCGGAGGCCGACCCGCAGAAAATTTAGAGCCTGACCTGACCCGCAGGCCCGACCCGCAGAAATTATTGGGCCTTGGCCCGACCCGCAGGCCCGACCCGCTAAAATTTTTGAGCCTGACCCGACCCGCATACCCGACCCGCAAAAATTTTGGGCCTTGGCCCGACCCGCAGGTCCGACCCGCACAAAGTAAAAGCCCGCAAATTACCCGCGGTTCTTTTGCGGGCCAAGAGATGTTTTGTTTTGAGTCGTCTTGACTCTTGACTTGACTTGTCTTGATGGTATGGCACTGCCACCACTTACATACTTTCAAATAACGTCTTTTCAAAATTCACATTATATTTTATTCAATTCGCCCAATATTTTTTGGTCACTGGTTCCCACTCCAGTGAACCCACTCAGCTAATGTCTGTTATCCATCGGTAAAATTCATGTGGGGGGATTATGCATAAAAAGGGCAAATTAGCACAAACACATAATGCGAAATCAATACACTTAAAACAAAGGCATAAAAAGGAAACATTTCTTTGAAATGGCAAACAGCAGACGGATAGACAAAACATCACTGGAAAAGGAGGTGCAGACCTGTGGGACTTCATAAAATGCCAATGCAACAAAATCTGTGACTGCACTCACTGTGTCTTTGAGTTTTGTTTTGACATTGACACACATATTTAATTTTGCCTTTGAACACCATAACAGTTTTTAAAAAATTAAAAAAAAATTGGCCCGACCCGCAAGAAAATTTGGGCTTGGCCCGACCCGCATGCCCGTCCCGCAAAAAAATTTGGGCTAGGCCCGACCCGCATACCCGACCCGCAAAAATTTTGGAGTCTGGCCCGACCCGTAGGTCTAACCCGCAGAAAATTTAGAGCCTGGCCCGACCCGCAGGTCCGACCCGCGGAACCATCAAAAGCCCGCAGGCCCGACTCGCACCCCAAAATCTGGCCCGCAAACATCCCTAGTCACGGCACGGGACCCCCACATCAGCACAACTTTCTGCTAAGGGGATACACCCCCTTTCATCTTCGGTACTGGTTCTTGAAGACATAAAATTGTGCTCGTGTCGTCGTAGTTTGTCGACATTTCTGTTATCTGCGCAGGGTGATGTTTTGAAATAGTTGTAAAAATGTAGTGAACAGCTGGTATTCAAAAAAGGAACATCAAAGCTGAAACCGAGAGCAATTGAACTTTCGTTGCTTTCAACAAACAAAAACAAACAATTAGAACTTTCGATTTCTGTACCAGCTGCTTACTTTTTGAGATTTTTTCGCTCATTTTGCAGGAATAAATTCTTGATCCAAGTTTCAAGACGCCAACTACATATGTATTAGATTCACGTTTTGTTTTAAAACTACATGTATTTTGATCTCAACTTTTCTTTTGCATCTTAGATTTTTGAGGAGGTTTTTTACGCTGTAAACGTTTGTTCATTTTTATGTACAGTGTGCAGTAGGCTTGTGATTCTCAAACTTTCACCCAATATTTTATTCGGGCTTAAAACTTGTTTAACTTTAGTTTTAGATCTTGATTTTGAATTTTTACGGTTTTATAAAATTTGTTCAACAACACTTAGCCCTTTTCACGTAAAAATGCACATGCAATTATTCTTTCGTTAATTTTATAATTGCACAGTGAAGAAACGCTAAAAAAACGTTCAATCAGTCACAGTGACACAAACTGTTTCTCAAATGAAGAGGTTTTCCATGGATTCACACTCGATTCCTTTACTCACGTGGCGACTAAAGTTCAAAAATATAACACACCTTGCAATTATCTAAATGGTTTGTGGGGTTGCTGCGACGTTTTTTGCCACTCGATTCATGTTCAGCTAGGTTTACTGCGACTGCGCATTTTTTGACGACAGTCGATCTGGATAATATGTGCAACATGACGTGATGACCAACCAATCAGCGCTGAGAATTATTCATGACCAGCCAATCAGCGCTAAAAATTGATTTGACCAATCAATTTGTTGCATATATA
>JASANC010004449.1:0-45145 GCA_030248135.1 Theristus sp. LFF4_11
CCATTCATGCACACAGATTTTTACGGCACGTCACGTCACGTCACGTCACGTCTTCATTCATGATGCAAAAAACAGCCATCCGGCACGTCACGTCAAGCTTTAGATCAAGCGCTCGTTCATACTTGCGCACGTCGACGTGCGTCGACGGACGGCAAAAAGAGAGGTATGAATGAAGACGTGACGTGACGTGCCGTGCCGGATGGTTTTAGATTTTTTGCTCGTTCATACCTGCGCACGTCGACGTGCGTCGACGGACGGCAAAAAGGGAGGTATGAATGAAGACGTGACGTGACGTGCCGTGCCGGATAATTTTAGAAACTGACCTAAAAAGCCGTACGTCAACATATGCAAAATTCAATAACTTATTGATTAAATTGGCATTTGTGTGTTTCAAATATTTCAAATAACACCGCGCTTTTGAAAGTTGTCCAGATTTGTTTATTTTCGTTGTTTATTTTCGTTGTTCTTTCAACGTTGTCACGAAAAGTTAGGAGAAACGCAGGTTTGCTTTTCCCTGTTTGTCTCTGACGTAAATGCAAAAATTTGTTGGCGAAAACTGAACAACTTCTATTCATTTGAATATCATCAACTTTTTGAAACAAATAGCGAATCGCAGGCGCCAGGAACTGAACCGCACGCGTTGTTTGCTTTCAGCGGGAAATACTAACCGTTGCGCTTTTGCCTCACTAGTTAGGCATGAAGTTATAGTGCTACACGTGTACTGGGCATCAGTGCATGCACACATGCTTTACAAGCTGTGTGTCGAGTGAGCATGTGTGTTCGCTGCACGCTAACACGCCTGTGGTAACTCCTGATGACTGATTATGTTTTAATTTGCAGCAATATCACCGCAATTAATTCAAATAATTGAAAAAAATAGCAAACAAACAAAATGAATACAGAAAATCAAACCATCTTTGCATCTCGACGTACGGCTTTTTAGGTTCGTTCCTAAAATTATCCGGCACGGCACGTCACGTCACGTCTTCATTCATACCTCCCTTTTTGCCATCCGTCGACGCACGTCGACGTGCGCAGGTATGAATGAGCAAAAAATCTAAAACTATCCGGCACGTCACTTCACGTCATGTCTTCATTCATACCTCTCTTTTTGACGTCCGTCGACGCACGTCGACGTGCGCAGGTATGAATGAGCAGAAAATCTAAAATGATCCGGCACGTCACTTTACCGCACGTCTTCATTCATACATGACGTGCCGTGACGTGACGTGCCGGATATATAAACGTCTTGCATGAATGGGCCTTTATGGTGAGATTTCAACGTTTTATCTGTTTATTACAGCTAGAGGAGCAATTAATACTGCATTAATAGTCGGCATTGTGGCAGGAGCAGTGCTGCTTATTGGCGTCGTAATTGTGATCGGTCAGTTTCCACGCAGTTTTTATTCATGTTGAATTAAATATTTTTCATGCCAAACACGCTAGAAATTGTCACGATCTCTTTACCAAAACTTTTGCCTGACCCGAGCCCATTCCATACCAAAACCACCACACAAAGAAACAAATAACAAACCACCCAACTCCTCTCCCGAAAATGAAGGTGTTAGTAAAAATAAGGCTGAGCGGTGTATTACGCTTACCACAAAAAACATTTTTCGGGCGATTGCCAATAATCCCTTTATGAGCATCTGTTGCTGTTCTGTAGTAAGCATGTCTAATAAGCAAGCATGGTATAAAACTATAAAACCGCTCAGCCGTTTCTGGCCCACATGCTATTTTGAGACAGGGTTCGGGTGAGGTATTGGGACAAAACGGTGTTCTGGACCGGCTGCGGACAGAAGAGTTTACACAGTTTTTCAGCGTCAGAACTTTGTGTTTACAATATTTTTGCTCGGCAGTTGTCTGTGTGTACATATGCCGACGTAAGAAGTGGCACAAGAAAATCAAGGGATCCTCGGCGGAGAAACTGGCGCGCGAACGTCGAAAGCGACCGTTGCACATCCAAAACAAGAACGTCCCTGCTGACGCTGAACCATCCTCAATCACGTTATCCGACAAAAGTTAGCCGAAAGTTGTGATGTTTTTGGCGCTCTTTACTTTTACGTGGCCTAACGCAAAATGAATGGCCCATCGCAAAATGAATGGCCCATCGCAAAATGAATGGCCCATCGCAAAATGAGTGGCCCATCGCAAAATGAGTGGCCCATCGCAAAATGAGTAGGTTCCTAATCCTAAACCTAATCGTAATCCTAAGCGAAGCCTTTTGGTTAAGGTGAAAATGTTGCTTGCAATGAGTCATTGTAGGTTCCTAATCCTAAACCTAAGCCAAGCCTTTTTGATAAGGTGAAATTGATCATTTTCACCTTATCAAAAAGGCTTGGCTTAGGATTAGGTTTAGGAACCTACGACTCATTGCAAGCAACATTTTTACCTTATCCAAAAGGCTTGGCTTTGGATTAGGAACCTACAACGACCCACTGCAAGCAACCTCAGATCAAAAATCACTTTTAAGAATGGATACAAATCGTTGGGCCATTCATTTTGTGTTGGGCCACTTATTTTGTGTAGGGCCATTCATTTTGCGATGGGCCATTCATTTTGTCTTGGTTGGGCCACGCATTAGTAAAGAGCGATTAAAAAAAACACGTTAAGTTTGACACACAGTTGTGTTTCTTTTTTTTCACACAAATTTCGCGCACTCCTTGCACACTGAAAAAAGCTGCCATGGCTGATCGGCCATTCTTTGTGTTTAAAAGTGCCTGTCCCGGAAAATCGAACTTGCCGTGGCAACGTTTTTTAAAAAGTGGGGAAATCGGGACTTTTGGAGTGCGTTGGGTAGGTTGGCAGGTAGTAACTTCGTGTATAAAATTTCAGGCCCCAACTCCACTCTGACTGCGCGGTAGACTAAAAAACCTCTGAAAAATGCTAAAATCGCGGATTTTTTGGAATTAAAAAATCGCCATTGCTTTTTGCTGAATCGTGTAAACCTAAAAATAGGCACAGTTGTTCACAAAAGCATGGAGAATATTGTGTTAAAAAATCTCACCAATCGGATTAGGCGCAAATTGGTTTTGGGCCACTTTTTTGCCAGAAAAGGGCCAAAAACATCAAAAATCGCGTTTTTTGGGCACCATTTCCACTTCGTGTAGAATACGAACTAGAAAATTTGCAAAAATAATTGCCAAGAAAAACTGAAAACTGTGTTAAAATTTTAGGCCAATCGGCCCGTTTGTTTATTGCTTCTGGGCACCATCTTTGACCTCAAAAAAGGCCAAAATAATCAAAATCGGTAATGTTTAATGCGCCACCGCTTTTTTAAGAATCGTGCAAACTCAGAAATTAAACAGAGTATTTCTGCAGGTCTAGTTGACATTGTGTTAAAAAATCTCACCAATCGGATTAGGCGCAAATTGGTTTTGGGCCACTTTTTTGCCAGAAAAGGGCCAAAAACATCAAAAATCGCGTTTTTTTGGGCACCATTTCCACTTCGTGCAAAATACGAACTAGAAAATTTGCAAAAATAATTGCCAAGAAAAACTGAAAACTGTGTTAAAATTTTAGGCCAATCGGCCTATTCGTTAATTGGTTCTGGGCACCATCTTTGACCTCAAAAAAAGCCAAAATCATCAAAATCGGTAATGTTTTCTGCGCCACCGCTGTTTTAGGAATCGTGCAAGCTCAGAAATTGAACAAAGTATTTCTGCAGGTCTATTGACATTGTGTTAAAAAATCTTGCCAATCGGATTAGGCGCCAATTGGTTTTGGGCTACATATTTGGTTTAAAACATGAGATTTGGCAGAAAATGGGTAATTCTTTCCGAACTCAAAACTTCTGGAAGCCACCTCGAGGTCTGAAATTTTGGCAAACGGGGAGTTTTCGTACCCGCTTGTTCCGAAAATTGCATTGAAAACATGACTCGAGATTGCTACTGTGCCCTAAACGCACACGCTATGGGGACAAAGAAGGACAATTTTTTTCAAAAATTCTAAAGTAAAGTTTTTTATGGAAATGAGTCTTAGTGTCGAATCAAAGCAACCTTATTATTTGTGCTACTTTTCTAGTTCGTATTCCACACGAAGTGGCAATGGTGCCCAAAGAACCGCGATTTTTGATGTTTTTGGCCCTTTTCTGGCAAAAAGTGGCCCAAAACCAATTTGCGCCTTATCCGATTGGTGAGATTTTTTAACACAATGTCAACTAGACCTGCAGAAATGCTCTGTTCAATTTCTGAGCTTGCACGATTCCTAAAACAGCGGTGGCGCAGAAAACATTACCGATTTTAATGATTTTGGCCTTTTTTGAGGTCAAAGATGGTCCCCAGAAGCAATAAACGAACGGGCCGATTGGCCTAAAATTTTAACACAGTTTTCAGTTTCTTTTGGCAATTATTTGTGCTACTTTTCTGGTTCGTATTCCACATGAAGTGGCAATGGTGCCCAAAAAACCGCGATTTTTGATGTTTTTGGCCCTTTTCTTCTAGCAAAAAAGTGGCCCAAAACCAATTTGCGCCAAATCCGATTGGTGAGATTTTTTAACACAATATCAACTAGACCTGCAGAAATACTCTGTTCAATTTCTGAGCTTGCACGATTCCTAAAACAGCGGTGGCGCAGAAAACATTACCGATTTTAATGATTTTGGCCTTTTTTGAGGTCAAAGATGGTGCCCAGAAGCAATAAACGAACGGGCCGATTGGCCTAAAATTTTAACACAGTTTTCAGTTTCTCTTGGCAATTATTTTTACTAATTTTCCAGTTCGTATTCTACACGAAGTGGAAATGGTGCCCAAAAAACCGCGATTTTTTGATGTTTTTGGCCCTTTTCTAGCAAAAAAGTGGCCCAAAACCAATTTGCGCCTAATCCGATTGGTGAGATTTTTTAACACAATGTCAACTAGACCTGCAGAAATACTCTGTTCAATTTCTGAGCTTGCACGATTCCTAAAACAGCGGTGGCGCAGAAAACATTACCGATTTTAATGATTTTGGCCTTTTTTGAGGTCAAAGATGGTGCCCAGAAGCAATAAACGAACGGGCCGATTGGCCTAAAATTTTAACACAGTTTTCAGTTTCTCTTGGCAATTATTTTTACTAATTTTCCAGTTCGTATTCTACACGAAATGGAAATGGTGCCCAAAAAACCGCGATTTTTGATGTTTTTGGCCCTTTTCTAGCAAAAAAGTGGCCCAAAACCAATTTGCGCCTAATCCGATTGGTGAGATTTTTTAACACAATGTCAACTAGACCTGCAGAAATACTCTGTTCAATTTCTGAGCTTGCACGATTCTTAAAATAGCGGTGGCGCATTAAACAGTACCGATTTTGATGATTTTGGCCTTTTTTGAGGTCAAAGATGGTGCCCAGAACCAAATAACAAACAGGCCGATTGGCCTAAAATTTTAACACAACATTCAGTTTCTCTTGGCAACTATTTGTGCAAATTTTCTAGTTTGTATTCTACACGAAGTGGAAATGGTGCCCAAAAAACCGCGATTTTTGATGTTTTTGGCTCTTTTCTGGCAAAAAAGTGGCCCAAAACCAATTTGCGCCTGATCCGATTGGTGAGATTTTTTAACACAATGTCAACTAGACCTGCAGAAATACTCTGTTTAATTTCTGAGCTTGCACGATTCTTAAAATAGCGGTGGCGCATTAAACATTACCGATTTTGATGATTTTGGCCTTTTTTGAGGTCAAAGATGGTGCCCAGAACCAAATAACAAATAGGCCGATTGGCCTAAAATTTTAACACAGTTTTCAGTTTCTTTTGGCAATTATTTGTGCTACTTTTCTAGTTCGTATTCCACATGAAGTGGCAATGGTGCCCAAAAACCAATTTGTCACCCTCGTGGCCTGGTGGTAGTGCGTTAGACTACAGTCTGTGCGCTCGGGGGATCGAGGCCCGCCGAGGGGTGTATAGGCACTTAATGACAGAGAAAACTCGATGGGCGCCCTACTCAATGGCGTTCTGTACGCTTCTCTGGGTTAGCCCTGGCTAAAAACATCGCCAAAAAAAAAGTTTTTTCCTTTTCTTCTAGCAAAAAAGTGGCCCAAAACCGATTTGCGCCTAATCCGATTGGTGAGATTTTTTAACACAATGTCAACTAGACCTGCAGAAATACTCTGTTCAATTTCTGAGCTTGCACGATTCTTAAAACAGCGGTGGCTCATTAAACATTACCGATTTTGATGATTTTGGCCTTTTTTGAAGTCAAAGATGGTGCCCAGAAGCAATAAACAAACGGGCCGATTGGCCTAAAATTTTAACACAGCTTTCAGTTTCTCTTGGCAATTATTTTTGCAAATTTTCTAGTTCGTATTCTACACGAAGTGGAACTGGTGCCCAAAAAACCGCGATTTTTGATGTTTTTGGCCCTTTTCTGGCAAAAAAGTGGCCCAAAACCAATTTGCGCCTAATCCGAATGGTGAGATTTTTTAACACAATATTCACCATGCTTTTGTGAACAACTGTGCCAATTTTTGGGTTTGTACAATTCAGCAAAAAGCAATGGCGGTTTTTTAATTCCAAAAAATCCGCGATTTTAGCATTTTTCAGAGGTTTTTTTAGTCTACCGCGCAGACAGAGTGGAGTTGGGGCCTGAAATTTTATACACGAAGTTACTACCTGCCAACCTACCCAACGCACTCCAAAAGTCCCGATTTCCCCACTTTTTAAAAAACGTTGCCACGACCCCCCTGGAAAAGTTCGATTTTCCGGGACAGGCACTCTTAAGAAAAAAATCATGACATGTTCAGTTGAAGTGGCGAAACATGACGACGACACGGGCGAGACGCCGCATTGGGCGGTCGATGAAGACAAGAGTGTCCCTCTGCAGCCACCACCGCAACAGTATCAACAAACAAATCAACCTGCACATCAACAACAGCAACCACCACCACCACAACAACAACAACAACAACAACAACAACCATATCAACAACAACCATATCAACAACAACCATATCAACAACAACCATATCAACAACAACCATATCAACAACAACAACAACAACAACCATATCAACAACAACGACCATATCAACAACAACCATATCAACAACAACAACTACAACAACAACAACAACAGCAACAACAACAACAACAGGAGTCGCAGCTTTACGGTGTTTCGGGATGACGGGCGCGTTTTTATTGAACCGTGAAATACTTACATTGTACATATATGAAGTGGACGTTTGGATGATTTTTGATACTAATGATAGTGTAAACGAATGATAGATTAGATACCAATGATAGAGATTAGTTCGAAGACGTGCAGAATGCAGATGATTAATTGAGATTAGTAAGAATGGTGTGTTATATCTATAACAATGTGGATATATTCGTGGATCTTGACAAAACTGCTGAATGTTTTTTCTCATTCGCACATCGAACTTGTGGACTCGACAAACAATCAATCGTTTTTCATTACAAAAAGTAACCTCCTGTCAACAAAAAGAAACAAAGCAAGCGGCCTCTATTTATCAAATTGTTATTTGATGCTCAAGACTCAGCACGACACAAAACGCACGGAACAAAATGTATACATGCAATCGGAACACACCGATTGGCCGCGTTATGCTGAGACACGATCAAGTGAATGCAGACGCGTAGCCAATCAGCTGACTGCACGAAAAGTCAAAAACGAAATTCCTGAATTCATCATTTTCAACTCCAAATATGTCACGGGTAAGCGGCGTCCCGAGTAACCGTGACCACGGCGCTAGCTGAGGTTGACGGTTGATGTTTCACCGGTTTTATATGTCTTGAGACTGAAGCAGTGGATTGTGGCTGTTGATGCGGTCGACGGTGACTCTGAATATTGACATTGTTTTGTCGACCTGAATGATAGCGAACCACAGCAGATGAACGCTGATTGGCTGCTGATGAGACTTGAATGTTTGATGCTGGTTGTTTCTGCCATTTTCGGAAACGTTGGAAGCCGTCTGCTGAGTAGAGCGCGAAGCAGATGAATGCGAAGAACTGGAAATTTAGGTTAAAAAGGCTTTACTCATTTCAATTATACAGGGTGGGCCAAAAAAAGGTTCCAATTCTAAAATGCTCTCACTGGCGTGTGCTAAGGTGTTTAGAGCTGAAAATTGGAACACTATTAGAAAACATTTGGAGGTTTTTCTGACCAAATTTTTGTTACTGTATGTTGCCCCTATCACTCACTACAGCAGAATATCTGAAAAACATGAAAAATCGACAAATATGGTGAAATACAGAGGGTTGATTTAGCTGTAGCAAGAACCTCATGGCTTAAAATTTGGAACACTGTTAGAACACTTTGAGAGCTTTTTTGTGATCAAAAATTTTTTGGTTTACACGTTGCAGTTCATTTTTACAGTGTAATTTTCAAAAAACAGCGATTTTTGACGAAAAAACAACGTTCACCCATAATCTCACTGTTTATCATTGCTCATACCGACTTGCGAACTGCTGTATCGCCACGCGGGGTAAAATTGAATTTTGTACAACATTGCAGAACCACTGCAGATAACTTATTCACATGTTCCCACCAATTGGCAGACCAGACTCGCTTTTCTGCCGTCTGATGGCATCAACGACTGAAAATGGAATTGCATCTTTCACTGCAGAAAACAACCAGTCTGCTATGGTGAAAAATATCAGAGTGACAAATTGTGTGAATTAAAAAAAGAAAAAAGATAAATTGGCATCTGTTCTGTGCAGAACCACTCACGCACGCTCAGACTCGAAGTGAAACATCAGGTTGATTAAAGACTGTTCAAATGCAATTCAGCATTCGGCATTTCCAAGCTACTGTATGTACGTATTGTTTTTTCATCTTTTTTTGTGTTGTGAACACTCGGGTTGTCACCAATGTTCATCATTTGGTCTTTGTTGCAGCTAAACCAACCCTCTGCATTTCACCACATTTGTCGATTTTTCATGTTTTTCAGATATTCTGCTGTAGTGAGTGATAGGGGCAACATAACGTAAAAAAAAATTAGTCAGAAAAACCTCCAAGTATTTTCTAATGGTGTTTCAATTTTCAGCTCTAAACACCTTGGCACACGCCAGTTATTTTAGAATTTTAGAATTGGAACCTTTTTTGGCCCACCCTGTATTTGCATTTTTTGTCCTTTGGCTTTTTGAAATAAAAGCAGCTGATTGGCCGTGGCCGCTTGTTGGATGACCAACCGTGCACGTCCATTCAAATTTGAATGGCAAAAAATGAAGTTGATTGATTTGCTTTCAAAGATCAATGGTGGTTTCTCACCGTTGCTGCGATCGGTGTGCCCAAGTTGAACTTGCGAAATCGCCAAGCCACCAACGCCATGCAGATGAAGGCAACGAAATAAAACAACGCGTATAACACGATGAAGACCGTTTCCTGAATGAAATCGATAAAAATTGTTTGACTCGTTGGAAAATTCTGTACTTTGTGGAACTTTGGAGAACCTCATCTTACAGTACAGTATATCCGAAGGCAGAATAGTCTCCACTTGCAACAAACAAACTGATATTTCAAAAAACAAAAAAAATATGTGAACATCGCACCATACACCGCCACGGTATCCTCGGCCATCTCTCGTGTAGCTTCAGTGACAGAAACAAAAGCAGCAGACTGGTCAACAGGACGCCTGAGGCCGATACAAAGAGCGCCCAGCCGCGCATGCCGAAACTGTCCGTCATGCTGTACACGGCCATGATGAACGTCAGCAGACCGAACAGCTGGAAGCATCGTTTGTGAGTTTGACGGAGACGGAGAGAGTTGCACTTGCATTGGTTGAGTTCAGAAAACACTATGAACGAACACAGTTGCTAACTTTCACACTAAAAAGGTGTCCAAATCCAATTCTTGTACGGTTTCCTGTCCGCTTGTATGTCCTGCCTGGTGTCCCTGTCTCCGACATAAAAAGTGACCCAAACGCAGAGTTGCCACTTTTATGTCCCGGACACTATGCGGACAGGACACTGACACCTGCACTGACACCTTTTAAAGTGCGTTTGAGAAACTGGCATGCAGAAAGTTTGCGGTTGAATCCATAAAACTTGTCTTGCATTCTCAATTCGTCTATTAAGGCGGAAACACCATTTAGTTTTTCGTCCGTACGCACAAACGTCGTTCTAAATCCCGTACGCAAACTAATCGTGTCAGTAATGCATTAAGATATCACACACGACACGATTTCTAAATTGCGTGGCCATTTTTTACGTGTCGTGTTCGTGCGTACGCACAAAAAACTAATTGCTAAACGCGCCTTTATCAAACGTCAACCGACAAACCCCCTTACAATCTCGGCCATTTTCAGCCAGCCAGCTAGCGATTTCAGGAATTCCACGTCGATGCTGCCAGTTGACATGCCAGTACGACGAATCATTGGATTCTGTTGACCATTTGACGAATTATTGGAGCTTGGCGTCGTGTTTGACGTTGTTGGGTTTTGGCCATTTACTGGCGACGTGTTGATGTAGAGTGCACTGTTGTGCGGCTTTGTTGACTGATTTCTCGGCGCTGTACGTTTCTCAGCAGTGTTTGCATTATTTTCAATTGATCTTGGCGTGGACATTATTGCTGCGTTTGGCTGCCACGGCTTTGGATGGATGGCGTTTTTCAGCATAGTTTCAGTTGAAATACACCAACGTATTGTTGTTTCGGTTTGGGTTATATTATTCGCAATTTTACTGTTTGTTCAAGAATCCTTGCTTTCTGGAAATGGAAACATATTTACTTTTATCATATAAATGGAATATAAAGCAATTGGGTTAAAAATTGTTAGCAGAAGCACTGAACATATCACACGTAAAAAACTTTCTCTTTTCTTCCCAGCTGAATTTTTTCTATGGAATCACACAGAAAAGTTTTTTTACGAATGCAGCAATGAAAAACCGGATTCCAAAAACTTGCCAACCAAGCACTGTGTGATGAGCGGCGAGCGCAGCACATTCATGGCACGTAATAGCAGGTCATCACTGCGTATACACAGCTGTGTGAAAGTCGGAAAAATATATTATTTTGAAAACAGCTGAGTATTTTGGTTGAAAATTTTGCCATTTTCCATGTTTCCAGGACGCTGTGCAGTGGAGTGATTTTGATCTGTAGATGTTGTTATGTGCCTGTGTGCGTTGTTGTTGATGATGTTGTTATGTTTTCGACTGTTGTTATTGTTGCATGTCAATAAATAAAATTTCCGGTTACTGAAGATATATTTTTTCGTATTATGTCAAATCTTAGTTGGTCCTTTTATTTTGAAGGCCAATTTTAAGATCTTTTATTGCATTTTGAACTTCCGCCAAAACTGAGGATATCAGACTCAGCAACGCAGAAAATATTAGACAGGTCAGTGGGATCAGTAAGAATAACTTATATCTTGTTACATGTAGCTTCTAACTCCTAACCTGGATTTTTTTGTTTCCTTCCCGTGTTCTTTAAAAGTTCAAATTCTTAGTTTTTTTTTGATACGACAAATTCCAAAATAAACAAAACATTTTTATTCTGTAATTTGGCAATACCAAATGAATGACGGTACAGAACACATAGCCATGGGGCACCGCGGTATGCGTCTACCTGGCGAAACCGCAAACAGCGAACTTCATGTATTGACTGGGAAAACATGAAGTGCTAGAACAAAAAAGTCTTTATTTTGTACAGTTCATTGACAAAAAAATTCCGTTGCTGACCATATAAACGTAATTATCTAAAAATGCGTGAGACGCATATAAAAGGAGGAATATGGCCTTGTGTAAGCAGTGAAAGACTTGGCTCGACAACGCTTTTCAAGTCTCTGATGTGGTACACACGGATACAAGTACATAAGAGTCATATTTTTGCGCCGTTTATTTATGATTTCGGTTGCACGGCAACCCTCGTGCTGTGTATTGTAGACAAATGACCTTTCACATTTGCAGATTTCGGGCATTTAGCGACCACTAAAACTACTAAAATAACAATCAGACTTTAGCTCGCTGACACTGGTTTGTTCAGGACAAATTGTATCGCAGAAGCATTGCGGAACGCAAGGTCTCCTGTGGCAAAGGCAATGACTCACGGGACAGACGGTTTATCCTGCCACACTAGTTGAAGGTGACACCGGTAAAAAAGGTGAAAAATCAACGGAAGACAACTCCTTTTTGTCACTGGTGCTGGTGTGTACACAGCGGTGCGTACGTTAACAACAACGAAAAAGCTACATGCAACAATGTTTTGCAATCTCTAATTTTTCTGTTTTTGCACAGAATTTACAGAATTTCGCGCATGGCGTGATTTTAGATTAAATCGAAGAGAACAATTAAAAAATAACTTCAAAGTTTTACGCTTTTCAGCAAAACGAAAACGAAAACTTTCGGATTCGCTGCCCTCCGGGGATATAGCGACCGCAGGCCACCGAAACCGAAATCGGGCTAAGATCACTGGTGCCCCCAGGACAGAGCGGGGCTTAGAGGCTGCCCCCCTCACATGCCGAGGGTATTGGTTCCACGGGATGGTGAGCCGTCCATTCCCCAATCCCACCGGAGTTTGGTACCTTCGGGTTTCCGAAATCGGTGGGGGGCGTGCTTCAAAAAAAAAACAAACGCGGCGCAAAAATATGACCCTTATGTACTTGTATCCGTTTGTACCACATCAGAGACTTGAAAAGCGTTGTCGAGCCAAGTCTTTCACTGCTTACACAAGGCCATATTCCTCCTTTTATATGCGTCTCACGCATTTTTAGATAATATTCTGACTTTTACATAAGCCCCGAAGATCGGACCAAAATCACAATTCGTTGGTCACACATTCTTCTAAACCCCGGACAACTCAGGTTTTTCATTTTTCGTTTTTTAGGCCGATTTCTCCTGTGCCATTTCTACGGCCGATTCCCCAAAATCGTCACGATTCAGTACCTAGAATCGCTCACAAAAGAAAAACTGACCCAAAAGCCGTGATCGGCGTAATGAATTACCATGGAAAACACCGTTTTCTTGTTTTTTATTTCTGGACCGGTTTCGCTAAATTCCACGGCCGATTCACCATAAATCGTCACGATTCAGTATCTAGAGTTGCTCATACAAGAAAACTAACCCAAAATCCGTGATCAGCACATTGAATTACCCTGGAAAAACCGTTTTCTCGTTTTTCATTTCTGGACCGATTTCGCCAACTTCCACGGCCGATTCGCCCGAAATCGTCACGATTCAGCATCTAGAGTTGCTCACGTAAGAAAACTAACTCAAAATTCGTGATCAGCGCATTGAATTACCCTGGAAAACACCCTTTTCTTGTTTTTCGTTTCTGGACCGATTTCGCCAACTTCCACGGCCGATTCGCCCGAAATCGTCACGATTCAGCATCTAGAGTTGCTCACGTAAGAAAACTAACCCAAAATCCGTGATCAGCGCATTGAATTACCCTGGAAAACACCCTTTTCTTGTTTTTCGTTCCTGGACCGATTTCGCCAACTTCCACGGCCGATTCGCCCGAAATCGTCACGATTCAGCATCTAGAGTTGCTCACGTAAGAAAACTAACCCAAAATCCGTGATCAGCGCATTGAAATACCCTGGAAAACACCCTTTTCTTGTTTTTCGTTTCTGGACCGATTTCGCCAACTTCCACGGCCGATTCGCCCGAAATCGTCACGATTCAGCATCTAGAGTTGCTCACGTAAGAAAACTAACCCAAAATCCGTAATCATCGCATTGAATTACCCTGGAAAACACGCTTTTCTTGTTTTTCGTTTCTGGACCGATTTCGCCAACTTCCACGCCCGATTCGCCCGAAATCGTCACGATTCAGCGTCTAGAGTTGCTCACGTAAGAAAACTAACCCAAAATTCGTGATCAGCGCATTGAATTACCCTGGAAAACACCCTTTACTTGTTTTTCGTTTCTGGACCGATTTCGCCAACTTCCACGGCCGATTCGCCCGAAATCGTCACGATTCAGCATCTAGAGTTGCTCACGTGAGAAAACTAACCCAAAATTCGTGTTCAGCGCATTGAATTACCCTGGAAAACACCCTTTTCTTGTTTTTCGTTTCTGGACCGATTTCGCCAATTTCCACGGCCGATTCGCCCGAAATCGTCACGATTCAGCATCTAGAGTTTCTCGCGTAAAAAAACTAACCCAAAATTCGTGATCAGCGCATTGAATTACCCTGGAAAACACTCTTTTCTTGTTTTTCGTTTCTGGACCGATTTCGCCAACTTCCACGGCCGATTCGCCCGAAATCGTCACGATTCAGCATCTAGAGTTGCTCACGTAAGAAAACTATCCCAAAATCCGTGATCAGCGTATTGAATTCCTACGGACTAAACATTTCTGCTATTTTTCGTAGCTCAGACAAAATTTGTAAGACTGAAAAAATGATACCCAGTCAAAATGCTACGAATTTTCAAAAAATGCACAATTTTGACCCAAAAAATGCCCGGGCAAAAAATAAACTAAATTTTCAGAATCTACGGATGAATTTACCCGAGGAAAAATTCTTGTTCAACTGTGAAAGTGTTTCAGCTAAAAATTGAAAGGGCGAACACTTAAAACCAGGTGACAACCCTGCGAACTTTCAAAAAAACCCAATTTTTACCCCAAAAAAGGGTCGGGGCAAAAAATTAACTCATTTTTCCAAATCTACGGATGAAATTACCCTAGGAAACATTTTTCTTCAACTGTGAAAGTGTCCCAGCTAAAAATTGAAAGGGCGAACACTTGAAACCCGGTGAAAACGCTGCGAACTTTTAAAAATGCCCAAATTTTTACCCAAAAAAGTGGTCGGGGCAAAAAATTAACCCATTTTTCCAAATCTACGGATGAAATTACCCCAGGAAACATTCTTGCTAGACTGTGAACGTGTCGCAGGTAAAAACTGAAAGCGCGAACACATGTTGATTACATACCGGAAAAAAAAAAAGAGATAGAAAAATAAGTAACACTGTTTTCAGAATAGGTTTTTCGTGTCTACAGCGTATGAAAAGTAGTCGGATAAAAATTTTTTCGCGGCTCCAAGCACAACTTTGGGTGTTCGTTTCGTGTGCACAGAACCAAGTTTGTGGCTTATACTATGCTCGCTGGAGGAAGCGAGCAAATTTGAAAAACGCGCGCGAGAGGATAACGGCTCATATAATGCGTGATGCGCTGTCCGCTCGCTGGCGCTCGCTCGCGCATCCGCATGATTTGACAAAAATCGAAACAGTAGTAAAATAAGAAAAAGATTTGTAGCAAACGTCAAACTTCCGCAAGACAACATGCCATTATCACACCAAGCCAGAACATGTTATTGAAATGTTCGTTTTGTTCAAGCCAACGTCGTTCGAACGTTACTCGAAAGCTGCGACCGCTGATTGCTGGTGGTTTTGTTGCGTCGCTCACGGAACTGAATGATAAAATCAACTGCACACGAGACCATGCCGATGATGCAGAAAACCTGAGCAAAACAACGACGTTGAAAAGTTTGACCCGTGATGGCAGATCAGAGACTTCAGATCATTTCGTGCGCTCGCGGGAGCGAGCACAGTCGAAAGGTGCAACGTGACAGAAAAACTTAATGGGCGTCCAACTGGACGACGTTATGTGCCCTTTTTAGGCGGATCCTGCCCATGTATAACAGGTGTTTGTTCGTTCGTATTCACGCATTCACAGTTTCACAGTTTAAAATAGTGTTTCTGAACACTGATTGTTTATTATATCAATGGTTTCATCTCGAATCAACGGTCAATTTAAAAAAGGGCTTTGCGTACCGCTGCGACCGCCCACGGAAGGCGATAGGCAGGCCAACGAATCGAACTGTAGACCATGAACACAACCGAGGCCAGGTAGAAAACGGTCCACACTGCCAGGTACAGGAATTCCTGAAAATTTAGGCTCGAGCATGTGATGACTGGGCTGGAGCTGGTGTTGGAGCTAGATCGCTATCCACATACAAATACGAGTGAGACATTATTTAAAGCTGGCACTTCTCTAGTTATGCGATGATGTGTTCAGCTTCTCACCCAGTTTAGCAAATCTTAAATTTAGCAATCAATCAGTCGTCTATTCCATGAGAATTGGTATCGTTAATATTTTTTAACGTGTCAGACCGAAATGACGCCCTTGCTCTCAAAACTGCCGTTTCTTACAGTTTGGCTCGCCCATTCAACATTTTGTTAACGTGGAAGGGATCAGCCAAATTTCCAAGCCTGGATTGCTGTACGTGCACTAGTGTATGTTTTCGAGCCGATGACGTGGTCCGACTAAGAAAAACGACATGTTTTACCGCAAATGGAGTTCCTGTTCGGCACGACACGTTTGAATAAAAGGGCTATAAAATAACACTGACCCAGAACGGTATATCAACGAACGTGACGAGATGCACCAAATTGTAGCAGTGCATGATCAGCAGAATCAGCGACACAGAGAAGCCGATCAGAGCAGACAGTGCTGCGATGTAGGTGCCGTAGTAGGCGCCGTGGATGAGCAGAATGCTGATCAGCGCGCCGCCGCCACCGAACTGAACATGGAGGTCTTTATGCTGTGGTGTTTTTAACAGTCAAACCTTCAAATGTTCAATGCGCGTTATTTTTTTTTACGGATTAACGTTTAGCGTCTGCATTAACGGGTTATGGTACGGATTTCCTGCAAAATGATAAATCAACAAAAAACCCAACGGATCTGTTGAGCTTTGCTCAGCAGCATATTGAATGTTGATTTATTTTTTAGTGTCTGTTGGCTTGGCGCTCAAGTTGAACACGTTCACAGAAACCTGAACCACTGACCACTTGCAGCATCTTCATGCCACCCTGTATGCTCGCGAAGTACCACACGTCAAACCAGGGTCGTGGCTGCGCGGTCGCAATCACCCTGATTGGCACCGACTGCTGGTGTTGCACGTTGGTGGTCGTCGTGTGGTAGGGGTCATTGTAGAAACCGGCCGAGTACTTCGACATGGTTTGTTATTCGTTTATTGTTTTGCAACTAACAGCCGAAAACGATAATATGGACTCTCCTGAATGGATCTCTCTCACACCCAAGCAACCCAGCCGTTGAGTGAAATAAACCTGAAAAATAAAACTTGAGGTTTTATGGCCACTATATGAACGTGCTTGCGTACGACGGTGTAATGAACTTTTTTTAAACATTATGCGGTGCGCAGTGGTACATTGCATGTATGCCACTGCATGACGCAAAGTGCAACACATTCGTCTATACTGGGGTGTGGGGGGAGGGGGTGGAACGGCTTTAGGAATGGTTCGTGAAATGTTTCCTGATTCTGGAAATGCCTTCATTGCCAAAACCAATGAATGTCGCGAAAAAGACTACAACTGCAAACAGAAACTTTTCTTTATATTGTCGGCGGCAAACATAATCGATTATTGAGTCATTTTTCTCATTTTAGAAAAAAAACGTTTTTATGGCTGAAACGTGCCTGCGTGACTGGAGTATAATTATGAACGGGCTCTCATGCTAAAAACAGATTTGTCATTCAATAAATTTTTTGCTGGTTTTTAGCAAGCCAGGTCTAAGCTTGCTTACAAAAGTTTGAAAATGCACGTTTGAAAGCAATAGTTCAACAATTGCAATGACTCATTCCTAAAAAACTGAAAAGCAGTGTTCTCCAACTCTACAAAATTCAAAACACGCACAGAGCAAACGAAAAAAGTGCCGTAACGAGTATAAAATTCAACCAAAACTGATAAACTTCAAAACTGTACAACGGCGCTAAAATGATGGAGAGAAGATTATGTGACCGGGCGTCTTTGTAAACAACATACAAAATGCGTAGTGTAGTGATGACTTGATAAAAGCTCATCGTTGGACGCAACACATACATACATGTAGCTGATTGGTTAAATTACCTGTTGAACACGTATGGATTCTTTGCTCATACCGGGATACACAACCAACCATCACGGTAAATTCGAAAGATCAAATGCAACGGAATGGTGAATTGGAATCGCGAATCTTACGTCCAAAATCTTGGACAAATCCCATTATTGGAAAATGTTCAATCATACGGTTTCTGTATATCCAAACGCTTGAAAACTGACATGGGTAAGCACATTGACAACAAACAGAAATAAATTGTTGTTCAAACTTTGAGCAGCACATATGCCTGTTTTTTTTGCTTTCTTTGCTTAGTTGCTCATCAGAATAGGTGAAGCAAAAATCGCAAAATATCAAAAGGTTTGCGCATGGGAGACGAAAAATAAAGATAAACAATGTTTTTTCGCATGCGTGTGCGACGGTTGGACAAATTTATTTTTTGAATTTCTTCTCGTTTAAAAGCCACAATGGTGTTCATGCCTGAACAAACTTCATGCTTTCGAAAATTAGATGTTTTCTGGTTTCGAATGCAATGGGCCGATTGGTTGCATTAGGTGTGCCAACTGGTATAATCGTTTATAACTGTATAATGCCAACAGCTTTCAATGACCGTTTATTCCATGTACATATCCAGATAATTGTGTATGTGCGAGGGATTGCATGCAAAGAAAATCAATGAAGCCGAAGACCAAAAACTCGAGAAAAAACGCTGGTGCAGAGTAAAAACGCTGAGAGGATATTTCTGTTGATTGGCTGCATTATGAGGACAAACACAAATTCAGCCAATCAGCGCGTTGTAAATTTGTGAACATGGGTAGTTTTTAGGACGATGATTTCTGAAAGTCTCGCGGTAAAGCTGAACAAGAACACAAAAGAATGAACATTCGCAATTCAAGAAAACAAAAACAAGAAACCACCGCAAAATCACATCAAGAGCGAATTATACTAGAGCGAAACGAAGAACGCTTTCGATTCGATAAGTGATAACAAAAAATGTAAGGTGTACATTGTACAGGGTGTTTCCGAAGTAGTGGGTATGTGTTTGATGCGTTCTTTCTCCAGTTGTGTTGAACCAAATTCGATGAAGTTTTAGACAGTTGTTCAGGAAAGTTCAACTTAGATGTGTGCAAAATTTCAAAGAAATTCATTCACCGGCACACGAATTACAGAGCAAAACACACAAAAACATTGATTTCTGCACGCAACTGGGGGTTCTTGTTTGGCACCGAGTGAAGCATTTAGCTTGTATGCGGCGAATAGTTGCGAGCATGATTAGGAAACGTTTTTTTGATCCGATTGGGTTGCTTTTGTTTTTTTCATTTTTACCGGCTTTTGGGACGTGCTAGACCAGCGTACATGCGCGAGAAAGCGGATTTGGCCGTGACGGATAGGTGCAAACGATGCAATGACGCTCATGGTGGACACTTTGAGAAGTTTGATTGTGTTGACTGTTGTCGTTGTTGTTGATGTTTGCTGTTATCGCCACACACATTTTGAAGTGTTTTTTGAATGTTTGCATTGAGAGTTCCCTTTGTTGTCCGGTGGTATCGCCTGATCTGGCATTTTCTGGTCCATTTTTAAAAATTTTTGTGTTTTGCTCTGTCATTCGTGCGCGGGTAAATGAATTTCTCTGAAAATTTGCACAAATCTAAGTTGAACATTTTTGAATAACTGTCTAAAGTTTCATTGAATATGGTTCAACACAACTCGAGAAATAACGCGTCAAACACCTACCCACTACTTCCGAAACACCCTGTGTAACCGAACAAAAAAATACAACATGAAAAATTTTACCATTTTGGAAAAAATATTTTTTTGGAACCGTGTGAGCATCGAATGCCAAAGTCCATGCCCACCAGACCCGAGGAAGGGTGGTGTACCGTGGAGCGATCATTAGAACGTTTCAAGCATGAAGCGCTCCGTGGTACACCGCACCCTCGTGCGGGTCTGCCTGACGCCCAAACGCACCACGGATGAATGATTTCAGCACATGTGTGGGGTTTCAGCACATGATATCAGTCCAATGTCTACATTAAAATCGCAACGAGAACCAGTCCAAACATGGGGAATACCGTGGGTGGTTTTGGCATTCGACATAACGCACGTGACCAAGCGATGGAGTGAAATTGTAAAAGCGTAGTTTTAAAATTTGGTACATACTATTCAATAAATAAACATAATTTACAGAAGTGACAATGGAAAAAGAAGCCGAAAAACTTGATCACTTGATGACGCATTAGAATTGACTATTTCACGATTGTATTTCCAATACGGCACGGCATTTCTTGTTCGCAATTTTGGAACAACATATTTTCCCCATAACTCATATTTTTCAACTCAACAATCCCACACCGAATTGACAATAAATTGGCCCAAAGCCAAGATAATTGTTTCGGTTTTAGAGGGGTTAAAAAAAAGAAAAACTAAGAAGAAGAAAAAATCAGAAGGAACAAAAAACACAGTTTGCAATACAAAAACAAAACAATAAAGTAGAACTAAAAAACCACAGAATGTTGCAAATGTGACTAAGGAAATAACTAACAAAACGTGCACATTGCGGATTGACAACTTTCAGTTCAGACTTGGATAAACAAGAAAAAACGGTGATAAAACAACAAAATAGTGCAGAACTAAAACTAAAACCCCTTTTACAACACAATAATGCAACACCAATCACAACCGAAAACAAAACAAAACAAACTAAACAAAAAACAAAGATCATACAGTACAGAAAATAAAACAAAAAAATCAAAGTTAGTAGAATATTTAGCAACGAAAAACGCAGAATTCTAGCCAATCAATCAATCAATGCGTTGTGGTTAAAATTTGTCGGTTAATAAAAACAACTTTGATGAAAACAGCATTCAACGAAAATTCACAAAAACACAAGCACATAAAAAGGGAAGAAAAGTATCTTTCCCACTAAAAAGCACAGAATTCCCATACCGAAAGCCAAGATTAATAAGATAACTATAATGGTATTGGTGAACCTCAACAGCAACTAATCAAACTATTGATCAATTAATTTTCATTTCAATCGTTGCGTGATGCTTGCGAGTGCCACAGCGAACGCTTGCACCGCACTGAACGGCCCCTGAAAGTCGAGCGTATAGGCTCCATTTTCGATGCGCCCAAACTGCATCACCTGAATAAAACAACAAAAATTAAAAAAAATTTTTTTTGTGAATCAGATTTTCAAAGTAAGCAGTACAGGGAGGCGCATAAGTAGTGTAGCACCTTTGGACAGTTCATAGCTCGCCAACCAATGCACCGATTTGGATAACATTTTCAGGAGATCTTCCTCAAAGAATTAAAACATTTGAAGCGTAACCGTCGATTGGCCGCATAGCACCGATTGGTCGCATTTTCGCGATGCGGCGCGGCCAACCGGCGTACAACAAAACAACAGACTTTTTGGGCCAGAACACCAGATTTCCAACACGACCACTTTTCCTCACGCAGCGCATTATGCAACCAAACGTTCGCCCTTTCCCGAATTGCCCAAACCATCAAACGCAAAGCCCATGGCAAGAAGCGAAGCGCACCTGCACATCGGTGTGCTCGATTTGAAAGTTCTTCGCCGACTCCTGCGTCACGCGGCCGCCAAAGTCCAACTGGTACACCTGCGACTGTTCGTTCCAGAACGGCGTCTTGTTCTGCAGCACCAGCACCGAGGACTCGTCAGTGGACGCAGCGTCACTGGCGTCCTTCGCAGCGTCCTTTGCGTCCGCCTTTGCCTCCTTCGCTGCGCGCCCGGACGGACGACCCAACTGCCAGCGGCCCATGATCGGCGGCGGGTTCGAGTCGTGCGGCGCCGTGCTGCCTGCACGAACGCAATTTGGACGCGTTTTTTTTTCTGCGGACGCATGGATTGGCTACGGTGTTTGAAGTGGCGATGCGCTGATTGGCACGTGGCAGCCCTGGGCCAGCTTGCAAATCAAACGTATAAAAAACAATTGACTGTGCGGAGGACGCGGTCGCCGGTGTCACGCAGCCAATCAGTGTTCCAAAAGTTGGATATTTCCAGAAGTTGCACGTTTTTCTTTCGCCCTTTAGAGAGCGCACCGTCAAAGCCATTTCATTTATTAAATTGTGAAAGAGATCAACTTCAGCCAATCAGCGTGCTTTTGCTGTCGATATGGAAAGCTGTAGAATTGGAGTAAGCCAGAGTGAAGTGCACTCTCGAAAAGCAAGCTAGTCACTTAAAAAAATCTGACGACAAAATATTAATTCACTAAAATCGAAAATTCAAGCAAAACTCCTGAAAGCTCCAAACCTCGTTTCGGCGTCGACATTCGATTGTTGACGCTATTACTTGGTGTGTTTGAACTGCTCGTTGATGCAACGGACTGTGCGGCCGCTGATTGACTGTTTGAGCTTGAATTGGCCAATGAGGATCGTTTCAAGTGACGCCGCAGGACAACGCTTGCACCGTTGTTGTTGTTGGTCGTTGTTGTTGTGTTTGTGTATGTTGCTGTTGTGGCGGTGCTCGAACTCGCTGCCGTAAGTGACGGTTGCCGTTCGTCCAGAACCTGGTCACAGAAAAATCGAAATGAAAATTTCAAACCGATCAAAAGTTTATGAAACAATTGAATCAAGGTGCAGTACATCTGGAAAAGTTTATGGAATTGCTGAATCAAGTTTTTGCAGTTTCGCCGGGTAGCCGCCGACCAACCAACCAGGTGTTCTTAGCTCGTCAGTGCGGCGAACCACAAACTATATTCAATAACAAAACAAGCAGAAACTGAAACTGACTGAAATCCAGCACCTCCTAGCAGAGATGTGCATAGGGTGTTCCTAGGGTGTCCCGGGACAGGCTAGCGTCGCGCGTCGCGCAGGGCCTGAGGGGCTACGTCGCGCAGCGCCTCGGTTGGAAGAGACAAAATTTTCACAAATGCAATAAAATTACTTCGAAATTAAATTCGATTATTTTAGTTGACTGACTGAAGCAGATCTTCAAAAGTGCGTGTATTGCTGTGGTTAGTTTTTGTAGGTTGTAGCGTATTTTTATTTGGAATCGCGCTGCGCATGTAGATGGTAAGCACATTTTATTCTGCAAATACCAGTGGTCAGTTTTATAAAAGTGAGGAGTGTCTGAAAAGTGAGGAGTTTTACTCCAGGGTGTTGCACATGATGCACAAAGTCAGACCGTGAGACAAATTCTGGATAAACTGATGGAGTGGTAAAGCGGCAGTGTCAACTGAATGACTGAATTTCACAGAAATAGCAATCCAATGTGAATCTGATCAAAAAAGAACTTTGGGTGCAATCATGCAATTGGGCTTTGTCATGGTCTAACTTTTGGAACACCCTGGAGTAAAACTCCTCACTTTTTAGACACTACTCACTTTTATAAAACTGGCCACAGTGGTGCAGGTAACCAGGGTTTTTTGACGCGACATCTTGCGCCGATGGCGCAAAATAATTTAGGATGACACAAAAAATCGGTTGTTTGCGTCAGCTTTTTTGATTCTTTCAATTTTCGAGGACTTCAAAAGACTGTTTTTTGGAAATTTTGTGTTCAGATCGAAAATTTTTCTGCGCCTCCGGCGCAGTCCATGGCCATCTTATGATTCGTTTTACAATGGCTATTGCATGGATAGTCATATGAGTTCATCGTTCGTTTTTTAGATTGTTCAGTGCTTTGTTGATAACGGTTCGATTCAATGTTACAATATTCTTGTTGGTTTGACCGTATCAACAATCACTTGGTCCAACTAGCCCTTTACGAAAGCTTTTTGTTCGCTCCTTTGCAAAACAGCTGTGTTTTTTACACCTGAATGGGTGTTATTGACACCCTAATACTTTGGATGACATCCAAAAATCGTAAGGTAAAATATGTTCTCAGAGCCTATTTTTTGAAAATTTTCTTCGCTTCGCGAAGACGTTACAAGTTACCATTTTTTATTTAAATTGAGAGTCAAGTCGCCTTCCAAACGAAATATAGAACAAACTTCCAATTTTTTTTCATTTTCAGCGCTTTCAAAATTAAAACTTTTGTCGTCTTCAGAAATCTTATTTTCATGATGGAAATCAACAATAGGGTGTCGACAGTCCCTCTCTGGACAACAAACACAAATTTTCACTGTGTTAATTTTAAGCAGTTTTGTTGTTGTTTGTCTGGACACTCGTAGTCGGCTGTTTACTCGGCTTTTATCAAACAAGAAAATTTGTTGCCACGCATCACGCACGATTAAAACAAAAGCGAGAAGGTGCCTGAGCAGAGAAAAGTTTTGTTTCTGAGCAGCAGTGGTTGTGATGTGAAGTTCCAAAATTGCTTTGTTATTTGACTCCAGGTGTTGAACAACGTTGCACGGACACCGAATTTTTTGTTGTTCGATGTAGTCATGCTGACGCAGAAAATTTGGGTTGACACAAAATTTTTCGACCTTTTGTGTCAATTGACTTGACGCAGAAAAATTTTCACCCTCATGCATCAAAAATTTACACATGCAAGCACACAGCACATAGCCGTGTTTTTGAGAGGTCAGTTTGTGTGACACTTAGTTTGCGACAAAAAAAATTGGGGAGGGGTCGACGTCGCGCAGCCACCCGACCCGGGACAGGCTAGAATTGTCTGGCGTGCACACCTCTGCCTCCTAGAACCCAACCATGCCGTACGACGGTGTGGTGGACGTGGTGCACTTGTGGCGATGCGGTGCGCACGCTCTGACGGAGCTTTGCGCCAAAGTGCACCGCATTGCAGCCGACAACGTCACCCCCGGTGTGCACCTGGCGAATATGCTGCACCCTGCGCTGCAGATCGCCCCTGACGTCGTCCAGCAGCTCGTTGCCGTAGTTGACGCGTCGCTCCAACTGCGCCACCCGGTGCGCGATCTCCCGCAGGCGCACGCGCAACTGGTAGACGCCCGCGTTCGGACTTCTGTCCGCCAGCTCGTCGTCCTCGTAATAGTCGCCGGCGTCGTTGCTGTTGTCCATCTGCAGCGCCGGCGGCGGCTGATTGCGGTTGGGCGACACTTTGGTGCTCTGCGACATGGCCGGCGCGAGCAGCAGTGATTGGCTGGCGGTGGTCGGCGCGGAGTCGACGCCGGCGCGCGCCGTCAGCTCGCTCGCCAGCTTGTACAGTTTCTCTAGCACGGTCGAGATCTCGTGCAACTGGCGCGCGGAGCTCGGGTTCTGCTGATCCGCCTCTGCGTCGGCGTTGCTGCCGGTCGCGGTTGCGGCGTCCGTTGGCTTCGCAATCGTTGGTGCGCTTTTGTTATTCGCTGATTGGCTGTTCTTGTCGGTCGTTTGCGCTGTGGTTTTCTTGGTGCTCTTCGTTGCAGTGTCCTTGTCCGCTTTGCTCTTTTGTCCACCAGCGGCTGATCTCATGAATTGGCGCATTCGAACGGATCGCTCAATTCCCGCTGATAACGGAGCTCGATGGGTGCTCGACGGCTTGTCTACACGACCAGCTGCAGATAAAAAGGCAGAAAGTTTGATTATGAACGCCTGCTCTTTTAGTCTCTTTCAAAAGAAACCCGACAAAATCCCACCAACTCATCCATCTAACGAACTAATCCTTCTCTGAATCTGATGGACGTTGTCTGATTTAAACCGAAATCCTATTTTGTTTCCAGAGACAGTGCCCGTGTTCAAGCCCTGCCAGCACACCCCCCCCCCCCCCCACTGACCCCTATTCGGTGTCGCCGGGAGACTGGCAGCCGCATTCGCAGCGCCAAACAGTCTGCTCACGTCGCAGCTGAGCGTTCTCGCACTCAGCCGTCGCTTCTCGTGCTCGTTCGTGATCACCAAACTCTCGTCTTCGTCAATGAACTCCAGCTGTTCCAGTTGCGCTCGCCAGCGATCGGTAGGCGTTTTTTCTGCGTTCGCCTGAGCGTCCAAGGCGGAACTGGGCGGTTCTTCCTGCACCGGCGACATCTGACTCTCCGCCGGTTGTGTCGTTTCGCGTTGTTGTTGTTGTTGTTGTTGTTGTTGTTGTTGTTGTTGTTGTTGTTGTTGTTGTTGTTGCTTCTGCTCACTGTGTTGCGGTGCAGTGTGTTTCTGTGCTGCAGATGTGGTTGGCTTGATCATTGGTGGAATCACGGGCTTTGTGGGCGGACAGAGCGCGCTGATTGGGCGGTTGGTGTTGCTGTGCTTTGCGACACTTGCGACCGACGGCGGTGAGTGCATCCAGGAGCTCAGTGGCGCACGGATCTGTGACAGCAGTTAGTGGCATTGCGTTTTGTTTTTTTTCAGGATAATTTGTGAGATTTCACAGTGGTTCGCTTTTGCGTTATTTCAAAATTTATTGCAGGTGGGGTCACGAATAGCTTAGAATTGTGTACCACTAAGCTCTTTTACTGGTGGCTGTTCTTGGCTGTACACCCTAAGCGTAATACACCTGTACCTGCAGGCTGCAGCCAATCAGCGTGATAGCCGCAGAAGTTTTCCGGTAAAAAAACAGCTCTCCAAATCGCAAACAAACAACGCATTGGCACATTCGTGTGTGTTATGCTATCTGTGCACCACAGTATGCAACAACACAAGCTGTCCACGGCCAGTCTTACGACCATGACCAGCTGACCTGCGCCTGTGCTGGCGGCGGTGGTGTGCGATTGCCGATGGTGCCACTGGACGTGCTCTGCAGCGTTGCACTGCTCTGCTGTAATTCGCTGGCGAAATCGCGCATGCGGGCAATGTGCCGGTCGACGGCTATGCGCAGCTCGCCAAACTCTTCCAGGACCTCGCCTGCGGAGACAAGTTGACTCATCGAGAGTTCATTATTAGCATAGTTTGTTAGAAATGCAGTTTTGAGATTCTTTCGCATTTTTTTTTATTTTTCACCCTTTCCTTAACTTCACCTTACGTCTACGTCTCGCACCTTCGGAGAACCGCTTGAACGAATACAATAAGAAAAGAAAAAAACACCGCCTGATTGTCATTAGCCTCAGAAAACTGGTTCTAAAACGGAGTGCATCGACTAACGGGATATCGATGAACAAACCAGTGATACAAGCAATAAAAACGCATTACTCGCTCTACAACGCACCCAGTAATTGTTCAGCGACAATCTCAGACTGATCGGTCGGTGCATCGGATTGCGAGCCAGCGTTTACAGAGACGGCGCCGGCTGAGCCGGACGAGGCGTGTCGGAAGAAAATCTCCCCATCGAGGGGCGCCACCGGGGGCCCGCTGTCCGTGCACTGGCACGCCATCAGGTGGTCGTCGAGGCCTGCAATCACAGCGTTCGCTTGCGAAGTGCTCATTGGCTGTTGAAAAAGATAAAGAAAAAAGAAGAAAAGTGTTATAAATGTCAGGTTTATTGTTAGTTGTGTTTGAGGCAGTCATTATGTGTTTATGTCGGACGTTTATGTCTGCGTCACGTGGCGAAGGCAATGCGTGAACATTTTCGGGTTTCCAAAATCCATGGGAGGACGTGCACAAAAAACCACAATACGAATTCGATGCAAGCACCGCGCCATGAAACACCAACACTCAAAACAACGCAGCGCCCATTCGTTCACCAACCATCTTTCTCATCGTTGTCAATGGGCGGTGCCACCGGTTGCGTCAGCGCCTTTCGATTCTTCAAGTCCAACACGTGCACGGTCATTTGACGCGGCTGCAGATGCAGCACACTGGTTTTGTAGACAACCTGGAGAACACACGCAAAATTAGAAGTGAAAATATGTCCGGAAATGGTCAACTGCGAAAAGCGTTAGTACGAAGTTCAAGATTCAAATCCAAACGCTCCGATTGGTTGGTTTATCTCCTTTGAACAATCACACAAACGCTCGAACATTTTTCGAAACAAAAACCATTCCATGCAAATCCGTTGACATTCACCTGTCCCAAGTACGGTGGCAGCAGTTCCGTGGCCATTCCAATAATCTTGAATCGTGTACACCAAACGTTCGATGTCACGTGAACGAGACGCTCTTCCTGAAACGTAAAAAAACATTGATCACAACCAGCGGGATTAACCACACACTGATTGGACGTACTTCTGAGAAGCAAGCAGCCAATCAGTGTTCTAGATTCGAAATGTGGAAAGCATCAATTCACAATGCACTCAACGTAACCAGCCATAAAAACACAACCAATCAAACTCAACCGTATTTCACAAGAAGAAAACGCCAAAACAATCATCAATAGTTTTCGCCATTTCAATCGTGCTACTAACAATGACACCATCACACACCCACCTGTTTATACTGCAGTGCGCGCTGCTGTTGACTGGGACTGAAGCTGCTCTGCATGGCGTGTTGCTGCGCACGCTGCATGAACGCTTGGATCTGTCGTTTGCTCCGTCGCCACATTGAGTTACGCTGGAACGCGGCGCCACGCTGCAGCGGGGTGACAGGCTGCGCTGAGGTACCGGGCCCGGGCGCGCCAGGAGGCGTCAGCGAGGTCGAGGGGACACCACAGGGCTGGCCCGACGCTTGCGGGGCGTACGTCGACTTCGTCATTCGGTGCTCGGCGATCGGCTCCTCCGTGGGCACTTGCAGAAGACCTGCTGGTGTTGCCATTCAAACATTATGTGTTGCAATTCTGCGCAATTTTCGTTTTGGGAAGAGATTCAGGCACGATCTAAACTTTTTTTAGAGTGTCGCAACTGGGTTCTCTTTTCAAAATAGACAACACGAACATAAAAGGCGACTTCGCTAAATCTTCTCGGTGTAAACGAAGGTTTGTGAACAACGAAAGAAAAAAAAACAAAATTGAATGAGTGTCTGACTTGTGTCGCACGATGTGCTCATCAGGTTCTCCTCAGCGTTGTTGTTACCAAGCGCGTCTGGCGTCACTGAACGACTGTGCGGCGTGGCAACTGAAAATTAGCATTAGCACTAGAATCGAATCGAATTTCAGTCGAAAACAGCACGCTCGTTGGCACCTGGTAGACCAATCAGCAGCGTGCAGTAAAATTATAATGAGAAGTTTTTTTTGTAGTTGAGATTTCACTATCGGAAAATTTCAGCGACGTTTCACTGACTATCTAAACAAATGAACCAAAACCATCGCGAACAGCACAAGCAGCGACCTTTCGTCGGCGACTTGAGCGGCTGCCGGCGGCAGAGTCTGATATCAAACTCGGGCAGCAGCCGGTTGACTTGTTTGCCGCAGAGCACGGCCACGAGGCCGCCCATGTGCTCGACGTGCAGCACGTAGGAGGCGGCCTTGCGCGGCACCGGCTTCACCGTGCAGTACCAGCGCCAGTCGGACGAACGGCACACCGCTGCCTGCATCTCGTCCGCCGACGGCACACGACACTGCAGAATGGTGCAACGGTTGGCACTTGCGGGGGGCCGGTGTGCCATTCACTTAGCCAACAGGGTGAAATCGTTTCACGGAACGCTTGCGACTGACTGACTGTACCACTGACGCCAAATTACTTGGTTAGGGCCCGTTTATACCCGACGTATGACGACGACGTCACGTCACTTTAGGTCTCGTGTTAATACCGCTCATACCTAACGTACGTCTGCATACGTAAAGTAACGTCCTTTACTTCCAAAAGTAAAGTGCCGCTTGTGAATCGAATCCAAAATGCACACTGACCCAGCCAATACTCCAATAGAACTGTCGACAGCAACAATCCGAACGCAAACAACAACAATAATAACAATGAGATCGACTGCCAACCTGAATGATGTGATAGTTGTGCGCGCGCACCATGGTCTTGTTGCGCGCCGGTATGGGCAACTGGTTGACGCGCGACAGCTGTGTGCCGCCGGCACGACGCAGGGCACACCAGATGCCATAGGAGCTGAGCGCGTGCAGCGGCGGGATGCGCGTCCAAATGCGTGCCACGCACACCTGCGCGGTCGAACAAAGTCGCAATCGTTTGAGTGATTTCGATTTTGAAATCGCACCGATTTAGCACACCTTCGATCGACAAGACAAAAGGCTGACCGACACGAAACACAAGAAACCGTGCAAACACAAAAGTAAACGCACCTCGCCGCCGGCTGCAAACACGAGCGATTCACTGTCGTGAGCCCACGTGAATGAGCTGATCATTTGCTGAAACAAATACAGGGTTTTCTTCAAAAAAATCACGCACATCTGATGTTGAAAATCAAACTCCTCACAATAACTTGTTGGCTTGTGACGCGTTAAAATACAATTTTCCGACAGTCTTCAGATGAGAACACAAGATCCAATTGCAAAAAACCCTAAATCCAATCGCAGCGCACCCCAGACGCAATGGGCACATCCGTGCGCAAGAGCACAGTGCCGTGCGCATCCATGACAGTCAGCCAGTTGCTCACGACCATCTGCTTCTTCTCCTTGTCCCTTCGAGTGGTGCTTTCATTCAGCGTCTCACTGTCGCCAGTCGCCGGTGCAGTCACCGTTTCACTAGTCGTTGCGAGCGTCTCTTCGTTTTCTGACCTCGTTTGATCGCTTGTTGCCTGAGCGTCCGCCTTTTGCTGTTCGCCCGTGTGCCCGACGACGGCCAGATACTCACCGTTGAAACTCCAACGCGCGCTGATCACTGCGAAGCAAATGAAAATCCAGGTTTTTTTGTTTTGCAATATGTGAATATTCTGTTTTTCCTCTCGCACACTTTTTCGTTCTTTTTTATTGCGTTACTTAAACGGGAACTGTTTTTCGCGCTTGGAGTAATTTTACAAATTCAGACGGGTTGATGCGATTGACTGGCTGATAATGTGTGGGTATCGGTATGATCTTTCACTTTCGGCTCTTTCAATCACCATTTGTGAATCGCCGTCGAATGCTAAATTGAGCCCCTTTGGGTTTGAAACGTGGAACCTCTGAGTCTGTTGATCTTATGAGGTGGTCTTTCTCACAATATTCACACTTGCAAGTTGCAACATTTGTGTTTGCTTCATCCTGGTTAGGAACAACCCCTTCTTGCGGCTCAATAATATTTCTTTGTGACCGTCGTATCGTTTCACTTCACGCCGCTTTTTATCATGCTTTCATCAGCAAGTTCCGCGTCATACTGGCAGGAAACGAGACGCCAAGCAACAAAACCGAACTGAAACGGCCCGAAACACGATGCCTCACACTTTTGCGTGAGAAGGTGGCGGTGTTGTTGTTGTTTCGTCAGTTTCTGGCGTCATGTTGACAACCACGTGTGTATTGAAATTTGATTTTATAGTGTGATTATCACTTTCGAACCATCATGTTGCAGCACAGTTCATTGTTTGACTGTGGTCACACAAATGAATGCTGATTTTCCACCAACAAGTGCAAGTGCAAGTACACCCCCACAAACATACTGAGTTAAAAAACAAGTCTTCTTCTACCATTCAAACTCCTCTTGCTCACGAGGCGAAATTTATTCAAGGAGTAAAAAAACCAACGAGCCCCAGAAACCCAACCATATGTGCACCACCACAAGAGACAAGAGAAGAAGTGAACCAAGAGAGACACGTTGACAGATTCAAGCATAACAGCGAACTATCTATAATAACAACAACGCACACAACAATGCGACAAAATGGAAACTATACAACAACGCCGAACATACATAAACATAAGCAGACACACATACACACACATGTACAATGACACTAGCACACGCTAAGAACAGAAGCCAAACAGAAAAAAATGCGTCACACACCACACAGGCGCACCCAACCGAGAAATTTGTTGCAACACGCCAAGTGTGGTTACTACCACGCGAACAAAAAGTATTCAACCGGAACAGCATTTGGGTGTTGCTTTTCTGTTAAATAGTTGGCAACAAAACTGGATTCTTACGAAGAATCGAAACTTGAAAAATCCACAATTCAAGCAAGCACATTTTCTAAAATTCCTCAAACAGACATTTTTGTGGTAAAGTTTCGATGCAGAACTTGGCAACCAAATTCAGTTGACCATTCTGCCGTGGCCCGCAGACAAAAACGCACGCACACAGAGTACAGACACACACACACATCACATGTATCGCGACGTTGTCAAAGCAAAGAACTTTTGCAAAACTAGCCCTGAACAGTAACGAGTTAGTCCCTCCGTTACACGCTGTTCGCCAGCTTTGTCGAGTTGATAACCGAAACGGAATAATAACAAGCAAAAAAGCGAACAATTTCAGCCCGCGCAAGACTAAGTCACTATTTTGTGCTTGCACAAGCTGTACAAGCGTAAAAGAACACCCAAGCTACCCACACACTTGCTGTACTTGCTTTCATGTTTTCCCGTATGTTTTCCGAAATTTGAAACTGTCTGAGAGAGCAAAGTTGCATGTTTCCATTTCGAACTTTCCGAAAACAGAAAGTTACTGCTGGCAATTTGAGTGCTGCAGGTTAGCACAGCGGATTAGCGTTGCTGAACAGACAATTTCAGCCAGTCAGCTTTGAAGTTGCACTTTGTATCTGTGCGTGTGGTGTGCGTGACAGTCGCTTGCAGCTCATAATGAGTTACTATGGCAGACACAACAAGTTTTAACAGGATTTTTAAAATCTGTAAAATTAAATCAACAAACCCAAGGTGGTCTCACAACAAGTGCTTAAGCTTTCCTGTATCTCGAGAATTTTTTTAAGACCATCTGAAAAGCTAAAAACAACAAAGCAAACGCTGACTCATTCCCGCTCGAACGCAAACTGTAAACTTTCTCAAAGTTCGAAAAAAACTCGTTTAGTAAAAAATGATTGACAAACAAAAAGGCATCGCATGCTTGTAGCTAAGAATAATAACATAAATGATGCTAACATGACATGCAACCGACACAACATGTGCCAACCCCGCCTTTCTTCAATGCCAGCTTGAATGTAAGAATGCACACACCGCAGAACGCATCTACTCATTTCCCCAATCTCACCCACACACAGCTGCAAGCTGAAATTACATTGCACTTTGCCATTTAACTCAGTTTCCCGCTAGTTGCCCGAGTTCACATCTTACTAATTGAATGTATTTTTAATACACTTGTACTTTTCTCGATTGAATGAGACATTCTGAAACAATCACAAACAAAGCTCGCGACTGGAAAACGCTTCAAACAAAACAGATATCTAAAATACTACGACCCCTTATTTGCAAAAAGCGTTCAACTTTTACAGTGATTACTGATTCTATCCAAGTTTACCCACGTTTCGAAGTCCTCCCCGCTGCTAAAAACAGCCGCACCAAAAAAACGGTCGTTACCAGACGAGACCGCACACGGTGCACAAATCCCCGGAGAGAAAAAACAGTGACGGTCAAAACTCGGAAAAGTTTCATCATGATGAAAAGTGCACGTTTTTACATGAGAAGCCTTGTTTGCTGAAAAATTATACGACGACTTTAATTATCGAGAACACAAGACAAGGGCGTTATCTGAAATCTAAACCAACATTAATCTGTAATCTGCACGTTTCTAGTATTCCGAGTTTTTCGGGCGCCCGCGCAATTACACTGAAAGCGTTTTAATTGCCACCATTCTCGCCCTTCCACACAACTTCCCCTGGCCACACATACAAACGAAAAAAAGTCAATCAAATCAAGGAACATTTAGTGCTGTCAGCATGACTCGTTGTTTTCATTACACAGAAGCGGAACGAAACCTGAACAAGTTACAAACGTTCACGCGCTAGATATTGCTTTTAAATAATTTTGAAGGAATCCAAACAACTGCACACTGCGCAAACGCCAGCTTAGTTTCTTACTACCGCATTGGATCTTGGATCTCCGTGACGCGATTTTACTGCACATATACCTCTGACAATGAAGACTCACTAATCAAACAGCGAACAAATTTGATCGCACCTCAAACTGAGGGCGGGGGGGGGAGACGAAACAGGTTGTTTTCTGGAACGTTTCTCTGGCACAAAAACTGGCTCCAAAGCCCGAATCACAATCCGACCAACGGAAAACCAGTGTCCAGACTACGACTAGGATTTTCAAAGCGAGCAAACCAGCAGCAAGGCAGCGTATCACTCACATTTGGCGTTCGTGTTCACGACGACCGGATCCGGATCGTCATGCGACCTCAGCAAACACAGGACCCCGTCCGAGAACGCCGCCGCCATCGTCGTCTGCTGCGGCTGCTCGTTGTTGTTCAGCTCAATACCTGACACAATTCGCAATCGGTGTATTCGCATGTGAAAAGAGTTGTTTCTCGTGATATTTCTTGAACTATTCGTGTTGCGAGCTATCGGCCAGAGGACACAAAGCAGTTCGGCCAAAACAGCCGCGTGAACGAGACCATAGCGTGATATCACATGCATGTGCTCCCGCGTGTTTGTTCGTGGGGTGCGAGGCGTGGGCCACCGTACCGTGCAACGTCCTCAGGACCGGACCGTCCTGCACAACCGCAAGACTTGGCATGCCCACAAAGCAGGCACACCTGCCCATCCGTGGTGTGCGCACCTGTCTGTCCTCCAGCGAGCAGTGCCCTTCGATCGCACGCGCAGCTCAGCGCCTGAATCGGTTGATCCGTGCGCACGGTGTGCTCCATCAATTCGATGCCTTGATCGGACAGCACGTGTATGGTGCCGGTGGCCGTGCCGAGGAACACCTGCACAACGCAATTTTGGAGGAGATTTGAAAAAAGTTGCTGAGTGTTCTGGTTTTAGGTGAATGTTGTGTGTTGCTGAACATTGGTGAGAAATAAAAATGTCAATGCTGACAGGTGGATTGTGTTCAGAGATGCACAACGAATATGCTGAAATTTCGGACAAAAAAAAACGTTTGACCAAACGCTTGGGTTGGTTTAGAATGTTCACTCCATATAGCATTTATGTCAGAGTGAGTTAACACCGTTTGCAAATAAGAGTGGGGGGGTCTAGCGCTACATGGGAAAGTTTTTAAACCAAGGGTGCAGGGACATTCTACTAATCAAGGCGCTTCAGGTTTACCCCCTGAGGTCCCCCTGATTATGCCTATAAAGGTCGTTTTTAGGGTGCGGAAGTTGAAAAACCCTCGATTTTTTGCGATTTTTCGCAAAGTGTACCTTTTTAGCCCTACCGTATCTCGTAGTTGCACAGTTTCTGGAACCTCACACAATATTCACGTGAAAGATCTTGCGGAGTTCTTTAAGGCCCTGTATCAATGAGCCCTTGCAAGGGGGGTCCCTGAGGCGCTACGACGCTAGTTAAAATTACTTTTTTTTAAAAATTACGCTATTTTTTTAAAACATTTTTTGAGCTCATAAACACAATTTTTCGATTTTCATTTTTGGTTCTACAGGGGGGTTTTCGGGGTCGCTGAATTCGAATCTGATCTTAGATTTGTGCCCCGGGCATTTTTTGCTCTAAAATTAGGCAAAAACACATTTTTTTGCGTTTTCCAGTGTTTTTTTGGTTTTAATTTTTAATTTTAAGTGCGGATTTTTTTAACAAAGCTGTTTTACAACAGCCTTACAACCGCTGTATCGGAATCAGTTTTGATATTTTGCAACTGACCACTTGCCCACCCAAAAAATGGGTAAAAAGTTGATTTTTTTGCTTTTTGCACACGTTTTCGTTTCACAGTGAAAAAATCAAGTTAGAAACAACTTGTAATTTTAATTTTTAATTCTACATGGAGGGTTTCGGGGTCGCTGAATTTGAATCTGACCTTAGATTTTTGTCCCGGGATTTGTTTTGCTCTAAAAGTTGGGCAAAAACACATTTTTATGCGTTTTCCAGTGGTTTTTTGTTTTAATTTTTAATTTTAAGTGCGGATTTTTTTGACAAAGCTGTTTTATAACAGCCATACAACCGCTGTATTTGAATCAGTTTTGATATTTTGCAACTGACCACTTGTCCATCTAAAAAATGGGTAAAAAGTTGATTTTTTTGCTTTTTGCACACGTTTTCGTTTCACTGTGAAAAAATCAAGTTAGAAACAACTTGTAATTTTAATTTTTAGTTCTCCAGGGGGTTTTCAAGATTGCTGAATTTGAATCTGACTTTAGATTTTTGTCCCTGGCTTTTTTATTGCTCTAAAAATGGGGCAAAATCACATTTTTGTGCGTTTTCCAGTGGTTTTTTGTTTTAATTTTTAGTTTTAAATGTAGAGTTGATTAAAAAACAGTTTCATAACAGCCTTACAGCGGTTCTAAGGTTGTTATGAAACTGTTTTTTAAACAACTCTACATTTAAAACTAAAAATTAAAACAAAAAACCACTGGAAAACGCATAAAAATGTGTTTTGCCCCATTTTTAGAGCAATAAAAATGCCCAGGGCAAAAATCTAAGGTCAGATTCAAATTCAGCGATCTTGAAAACCTCCCTGGAGAATTAAAAATTAAAATTACAAGTTGTTTCTAATTTGATTTTTTCATTGTGAAACGAAAACGTGTGCAAAAAGCAAAAAAATCAACTTTTTACCCATTTTTTAAGTGGACAAGTGGTCAGTTGCAAAATATCAAAACAGATTCAGATACAGCGGTTGTATGACTGTTATAAAACAGCTTTGTTAAAAAAATCCGCATTTAAAATTAAAAATTAAACCAAAAAACCACTGGAAAACGCATAAAAAAGTGTTTTTGCCCAACTTTTAGAGCAAAAAAAGGCCCGGGACAAAAATCTAAGGTCAGATTCAAATTCAGCGACCCCGAAACCCTCTATGTAGAACTAAAAATTAAAATTACAAGTTGTTTCTAACTTGATTTTTTTACTGTGAAACGAAAACGTGTGCAAAAAGCAAAAAAATCAACTTTTTACCCATTTTTTGGGTGGGCAAGTGGTCAGTTGCAAAATATCAAAACTGATTCCGATACAGCGGTTGTAAGGCTGTTGTAAAACAGCTTTGTTAAAAAAATCCGCACTTAAAATTAAAAATTAAAACCAAAAAACACTGGAAAACGCAAAAAAATGTGTTTTTGCCTAATTTTAGAGCAAAAAAATGCCCGGGGCACAAATCTAAGATCAGATTCGAATTCAGCGACCCCGAAAACCCCCCTGTAGAACCAAAAATGAAAATCGAAAAATTGTGTTTATGAGCTCAAAAAAATGTTTAAAAAAAATAGCGTAATTTTTAAAAAAAGTAATTTTAACTAGCGTCGTAGCGCCTCAGGGACCCCCCTTGCAAGGGCTCATTGATACAGGGCCTTAAAGAACTCCGCAAGATCTTTCACGTGAATACTGTGTGAGGTTCCAGAAACTGTGCAACTACGAGATACGGTAGGGCTAAAAAGGTACACTTTGCGAAAAATCGCAAAAAATCGAGGGTTTTTCAACTTCCGCACCCTAAAAACGACCTTTATAGGCATAATCAGGGGGTACTCAGGGGGTAAACCTGAAGCGCCTTGATTAGTAGAATGTCCCTGCACCCTTGGTTTAAAAACTTTTCCATGTATCACGGAATGTTCCTAGGGCCCCCCACTCTTATTTGCAAACGGTGTTAACAAATCGTGAGTCCGCCCAATAGGTGCGCAAAAACCAAACTTAACGATGGCAAAAATATAAAACAATCAAGCTTGATTTCGATTGTCTGAAAAGCAAAATACTCGCTGAGCCCATAACAGCGCGCAGCACCTCGAACCGAACGCAAAACGTTTCAACCGGTCTCATAAAAAGCGGAACACCGTGATCGAAACTGCAAACATTTCAAACGTGGCGCACACGGCCTACCTGTCGTGAATCAGGCGACCAAGTGCCGCATTTGATCGTGTGCTGATAATTGTGCGACCAAATTCGCTGGCCGGTGGCAGAGCCGATCAGCACAAAGTTGTCCTCGTAGCAGATCAACGCCGACACACCCGAGGGACTCCAGCAAAAGTCACGAACCTGCGAAAATTACTGTACGAGTTTGGATGGTAAACTCGAACGCACGGAGATATAGCAAAGGACAAAATGAATTTTCTGACAGTTTTTACTGCCACAAAATCTTCAGCTGTGCATCAAAAGAACACCATAAGCAAAACAATGCAAGCAAAAACAATTGCACTTTATTTCGCGATCTGAACTCACCAACTCTCTCTTCCACGAAAACGGTAAAAAATGACTCACCTTGACGCCTCGATCGTTGACCAATTCGACAGACCAGCGATCCTCATAGGGCACCCAGACGTAGATGATGCCGCTCTCGTCGCAAGTGGCCAGCTTCATCGGCTCGTGATTCCAAACTGCTAACGTGATCTGTGAACAAAAAAATTCTGTTCAGTTCACACTGAAATTGAACAGTTTCATCTTTTGACATGCAAAAACAATCTGTGCGTGGTCGTTGTGCACAGGTTTTATTTAAATGCGATCACATCGATCCAGCAAAGCTCAATCAATCTGCACAGGCAAACCGACTGAATGCCTGTCCGGCTGTCGGCTTCTTGAGCCAATCAATCAACACGCTTTGCGTTTGGTTGGACGTGATTTGAATAGAACCCCGAAAACTGATCGCTGTCTCGACAAACTGTGCACTTGTGCAGCAAAAACGACAACAAAAAAAACCGAACGTTCACCTGACTATGATGCCCTCTGAGATTGAAATTGACGCGTTCATTCTGATTGTGTTTCTGTTGCGACTGGTGGTGTTGCGATGCGGAGGCGCCAAACAGCGGCGGCGTCGTAGTAGAATTACTCTGCAGGCCAGCGGCGCCATTCATCACATCCAACCTCGGACGAATTCTGGTCTTTGTGATGCCGACGGAGCCGGACGCCGATCCGCAGCCGAGCCAACCGTCGTCGGGCGCATCGGCGATCGCGATCCACGTGAGACACGTGATCTGCGGCTCAACCTGTCCAGGATGGTGTTTCAACTAAACACTCACGACAAGCGGCATTTTTTTGAAGACACGTGGCGCTCAGCTAAACGCTCCGCAACGGATCGAATTTGTGTGACTGGTTTGTTCATTTTTGTCGGTCCAGTCTAACAATTGCAGAGTGCTTAAAAAAACAACACATCTCCTTACATACAATTCGCCAACAGTTCAACCAGTTTTCATTGATTTTTTAGTGCTACACAAGAGTACAAGACTCGTAGTGACGCACGATCGCGTCACTGCACAGCAAAACCGAAAAACCTCAGAAAATCGGCATTTGCGCTTTGGTTTGGTTGACAGATCAAAGCAAAAAAACCTACTTCTCACTGCGTTAAACAACAGATTTCAGGTTTTCAATTTATAAAACAACAACTTACTTGCGAACCGGACCAATCGGCTGTTTCCCAGAAAACGTGCATTTTTAATGACACAACAATCCAGATTCCAGTTCAACTTGTTTTTGTTTTCTTTTTGCAGTGCGCAATCGCAGGAGCAGCGTCGTATGTCTCTGGCATCGGCGGACCACCGGAGAGGCAGCGGACGCGCACCAGTGTGAGGCAATGATTAGCGAAGTGGAAATCTTTTCAGTTCTTTTTCAATCAATCAGTCAATAAATCGTTGACTGTTTGATTGACAGTTCTTTTTTGTTGGAAAATGATCGAAAAGAAAACCTGAAGCTTCATAAAGTCACGGGAATGGGTCAGTAGCGAAAACTGGACCTCGGGTGAGGGGGGGGGGGTGTTTGCCTAATTTTTAGCGTAATGCATCATTATTAAAACAGCTGCATCTGCAGTTCCGGTGCTCCCTACTCCACAACAGTACCGAAGGCGAAAGCAAATTTTAGAGGGGGGGGGCCTAATCCTAATCCTAAGCCAAGCCTTTTTGATAAGGTAAAAATGATCAATTTAGCTTTTGCATTTTTTTCTTTCCTGTGTTATGGAGGAGGAGCACCGGAACTGCAGATGCAGCTGTTTTAATAATGATGCATTACAGGGGGCATGCGGTCGATCCGGTACCGGTCGATCCGGTACGGTCGATCCGGTACCTGGCAATTTTCTAGGGCGGTCGATCCGGTACCGGTCGATCCGGTACCTGGCAATTTTCAACTGTTTTAGCATTCAATTCAATTTGTTTCTGATTTGTTTTCCATTTTTCTTCGTTTCTCTCATTTTATCTGATGTCTGAAACATTTTACCGCAGGTTTTTTCGCGGGAAATATGAAAATAAAAACAACAGACATTTTTCCTCAACTCCAAAAGAGAACCGAATCAGTCTTCATATTTTTATTTTGTTCTCCTTTTCTTGCTGAGCTGATAATTTTGCAAATTTTCACCGTCTTGGAGCTTTATTCTTCTGGAAAATAGTTCAGAAAATAAAAAAAACATATGGTACACTTGTTCTGCTTTTTTCAGAATCAGATTACGATTACCAAAACCAACCAAGTGTCGCAAGTCGTCGTCGTCTCATATCGTATCATCAACAATCGTATCAACAATCAACCAAAGAAAAATCGAAAACATAACGAATTGAACGCTAAAAACCCGTAAAACAGCTGAAAATTTCAATTGGTACCGGATCGACCGAGTACCGGATCGACCTGGTACCGGATCGACCGCCCTAGAAAATTGCCAGGTACCGGATCGACCGGTACCGGATCGACCGTACCGGATCGACCGGTACCGGATCGACCTACAGCCCCCCCATAGTTGTTCCAGAGCCGAGGGGTTGGGGGGGGGCCGATATAGATAGCTGGAGCAAATTTTCTAGATAGATAGATAGCTGGAAAATTTTGGGGGGGGCCGCGGGGGGGGGGCCATGTGACTTTGGGGGGGGCCGGTCAAAATTTTGAAATTTGATAGATGGATAGCTAAAACGCTAAAAAGCATAAAAACAGCAAAATAATGCTAAAAATACACTAAAAATCAAGTATAAACGCGTATTTTACCTAAAATTAGCGAAATTTTCAAGAATTACAGGCAAAAATGGTTAATTTTGGTCAAAAATTGACTCATTTTATGTCTTCGAAGACAAAAATTTTCAGATAGATAGCTGGCTGAGAAATTTTTTTTAGATAGATAATAGCTGAGCCGAAAAAACCTGTCTGATAGAGATAGATTCGAAAATTTTTTGGGGGGGGCCGGCCCCCCCAGGCCCCCCCTAGAACAACTATGAGCCCCCCCCCAACCCCCCGGCTCGTTGTAGGTTCCTAATCCTAAACCTAATCCTAATCCTAAGCCAAGCCTTTTTGATAAGGTGAAAATGATCAATTTGGTTTTTGCATTTTTTTCTTTCCTGTGTTATGGAGGAGGAGCACCGGAACTGCAGATGCAGCTGTTTTAATAATGATGCATTACGCTCTGGAACAACTATGATGGTAACGTGGGAGGTGGGACCCCCCCATTTTTTCAAAATTATCTGTGGGGGGTCCACCCTAGGGTTAGGGGATTTAAAAAATTTTTTTTTAATTTTTTTTTCGTTTTTTAAAAAAAAATTTGGATTTTTTTTTTCAAACTTAAAAAAAAATTGAAAAATTTTTCTTCTACTTTGCTCTGAAAATTCCATTTATGGCATAATTTTTTGAAAGTTCAAACCAAATTTTCTTCCCAACTTCTTTGTGTGCTTAGGTAAATGTCATTATTTGGTCATTTTGACCGACGTACTCCATGTTTTTCGATTTGGATGACTTCTAGAGTCAATTTTTACGCAAAGCTTCATTATGATATGCACCTGCCCCGCATCCGCATTGCTCATTGCTCATGATCCACTGGCGCGCGTGCACACGCTCCGCCCTCAACATAAACTCGTTCAAAACGCAGTTATTTTCATTCTTGCTTTCTTAAAAAGGCTTGGCTTAGGTTAGGATTAGGTTAGGAACAGGTTTTGCTTAAGATTAGGCTTAGGTTTGGTTTTTAGGTTCAGGTCCGTTTTAGCAATGTCCGAGAACAACCAATTGTAGAGCGTGAGTTAACTGGAGCGTAATATCATAAAACGTGCCAACCCAATTTTTAGCGTTGAAATGACTTAACTGAATTGAAATATCGTTTCAGAAATCGTTTTCTTGCAACTTAGAACATGTTTTTCAGTCGGTAGGCCTTGAGATGAACATGATATCTTGTTGATTGGCGTATGTTATAGGTCTACAATGGAGTTGTGCGATATATTGTTAAACAATTGGAGCGGAGATGTTGGTTAATACCACATCACACGACCGTTTTTCAGATACCCGATAACATGGCCACATGTTAAAACTTGCGTGCTGAGCTGAACTAACGTGTTAAACTTGCGTCTGTCAGTTGCCCGCAACGTGATCGCGAAATCATGGTACGTGTTTTCGATACGATGATTTGAAGAGTGGGCTGGGCTTTCGCCATGTGGCAGATAGCATAGCTGGTTGAACCTGAAAGTAAGTGTCTTGGGGGGGGGGCGACCGGGTCGACAGGGGTTGCCGACTCAGCTACAGCAAACAGGAATTTTTGAACACAGTCAAATTTTGGTAATTTTCTAAAGAGGAACAACTAAGAACGGTTCAATATTCAAGTACACGTCGAAAATTGTCCTGTTTTACTGTTGAAAATGCAACTTTCCCTCTATGAAATGGACATAATTTCAATAAAACACGATTTTCGCTCTTATAGTTTTTCGGATCGTTCTGAAAATAGTCTAGATGAACTCAGCTCGACGAGACGCTTCGAACGAACCTAACTTGTAAAAAAAATTTTTTTTTAATTTTTTTTAATTTAAAAAAAAATGCGGATTTTTTTCTCCTAACCCTAGTCCACCCCCCCACCCCCCATGATATTTTTTCGCTTAAATTTTGAAGGAAAAACGCTAAATTTTTGAAATTACAATGAAGATGGTCAAGTTATCATATATTCAGCTTATATTATGGACTTTTTGACAAAAAATCATGATTTTCGAAAAAAAATTTAGGGTGTGCAGAAAATTTTGGGGGGGGGGTCTTCGCCAGACAAAATTTCATGGGGGGTGTGGGGGGTGTCGGCCAAATTTTCGAGGGGGGGTCCGATGGGGGGGGGGGTGCCCGGTTTTAGGGGGGTGGCACGGTGCCCCCCAACCCCCCCCCCCACCCGACGGTCTCTGGTGCTCCGGGGGGGGGGGTTACAGATATCGGCGCACAGCAAGACACATGTCGTGAAACACAAACACACAACGTCGTCCAGATCACGATTTCCTTGGCCGATTTTGGCAATCCATGGCTCAATCAAATCAGCAGAGCATCCGGAACATGGTAACGTGTCGTTTATGGTTGGTTTTTGTTCCATTCAACATCGGTTGCTCTTGTTGTGTTTGGCTTGCCTACACATGGTGTCTTACACTCCTCTGGTATTACATTGTATGCCGTGCACCGCAGAATAAAACCGACTGACCACTGACCGACTGTTCCAAGTTCACCTGTGTATCGTTTATGACTGTAGACAGAGTAAGCATCTGTTTTTGAAATTGAAATGTGCAAATGCTTTTGTGTCGTGTCCGGGTGATATATGATACACAAATCGTCACATATTGAATTAGCATTTTCCAACCGACCTAACTACACAATGTGACCACCTGCATGCCACTGAAACTTGAATATCCAGCCGTTATAATGAAAGATAATAAAAACTATAAAAAGCACACAAATTTCGTGTGCTCAACAAGTTCAATTTAGTATGAATAATGTGCCTATATGCAGCATATATGCGTTTTTTTTTCAGAATAATAACAGTCATATGCATATAAAAATTTTTCATTCGACTCCACACTGTGGTCGGGGCAGTTGGTGTCAGTTTCGGGCGACTTGTATCGTTGACTTTTTTTTATTATTTTGATAGCCATCATCACCTTTCATTTTTGTATGTCTGATGACTATGCAGGAAAAACAAACTTTTTGGGGCCTGCAGGACAAATCAGGGATTGAGCTGGAGTACTGGGCACCGCATTTGAATGAAAAAAACCTGTTCTCAGTTCTTGTTAAATGTATTGAATAAATTTGGGTTTCAGGTTGCTTATCCGATCCAACTTGCAGGTGAATCTGCAAATTAAGTTACGAAATTATCCTGCACAATCGCCTGCAAGTTTCCTGGGCTGTTCACAAGTATTGTATTCATTTTCCTCACACTGGTTTTGTTTACTCATACACTTTTTATCCCATTTATTGGAGCTGACTGACGCTTTGCCGTTTTTTTCGGGTTCAATTTCCTCGTTTAATTGAATTCCTCTATAATGAATGTTGCAACATGCGCCCAAATACCGTCATATTGTATTGGTAGTTTGACGGAGTTTTAAGCTTCCTTTGAGTGACAATGGGGTGTGCAGCGCTTTGCACGGTTTTTTCATCAAATACGTGGTACTAATGCTCAAAATACAATTCAGGTGATTAAAAAAACAAAGTTCATTGAGGGAAACGATATTTTGTTTGGCTTTCAGGATTTAGCTATCTTCAAAACTGTGTTAGACAAGAAGAAACAATTAATATCGTGACTTGGCGCGACCCCCGCTACCCACTGGTCGTATTACAATAATCAAATACCAAAATTGTTATTACATTATAAAGCTACAAAGCAACGAAAAGAAGAATTTTCAAAAAAAACGCCAAATGACGCCAACGAACAGAGCAATTGGAGATGGCGGCAAAAACGAAGAAAATTGCTCGACAAGTTTGATTGAACTTCAGCCACAACCAGGGCGCCCGCTGCAGCCAATGCGCGACAACGTCATTGCTACGGTTGGCGTTTTGATGAACTTCTTTAAAACTTAAAAAAATGTTTTTTTTAATTAAAACAGTGACACCTCCCTAAAACAAAAGAAAGTCAACGTTTTCAGTTTCTTCAAGTCAAGACAAAATCATAAGTTCAATGAATACCGGTATGCTTTATGGACATTTAAGAATGTAACACTGTTTCAAACTTCACAATCATTACGCAATACGCAAAGCCGGAATTATGCAAGACCGAGCTTTAACATAATAGAATATGTAGAGCAACACCATAAAACTTGTCCATTTTTTCTGTACCACCAATATTGTCGACGCAAACTGCCAGCTCGACAAAATGTAATAAATTTTAATCTTCGTACGCAAACCTTTTTCATTGTCGGCAGGATAACGCAGCGTTAGCCCACTTTTCCCCATATATTGCAACAGTTTTGTCCAGGTATGCGAACATTAATGAAAAACAAGCCATAACCAGGCAGCTATTATTTTTAAAGTTGATCGCAGTTGCAATATATAGCACGCGTAAACGGAATTGGCATTGCCTCTGGCATTTGCATCTGTTCCTTCCGATTCTGGAAACTCAAAGGCAGCAAACTCCGATACGTTTAGGGTGTGGATTGGTTGCTATACCATTTATCCAGTCAGCCAGAATAATTCGGCGTCTCTCGGGGATCGAACCCTGATATTAAGAGCCGCGGAGGTGTTCGGTGGTTTTATATTTGCGCTTTTTGTACGCCTTGCTGTCCCCATACCCACGCGTCACCACAAGTGATTCTCATCCTGGCAACCGCTGCTCATTTTATTTGGACTACATTTCTGTGCATTTTATTTCTATTCAGCCAATGCGCAACATTTGCGAAAGTGCAAGTGGGCTATAGAACTGTACTAACTGAACAAATAAACAAAACCGGAAAAACCGCTCACACCAAAATACTGTAATCCCCATCCCAGGCCCTATCATGTGATTCATTCATCAGTGTGTTTCATATTTTTCAAAATTATTTGCATAATATTTTCCGTCCGTTTATTATCTCAGAGCAAAGCCGTGTGGTGACTGGTGACATCAGAGCTTTTTAGTTGCATTTTACGTGAATTTATGTACACCCGAAACTGTCGAAAAAAAATTTCATGCGTGCGTGCAAACTGTTTTTGGATAAAAT
>JASANC010004450.1:0-33237 GCA_030248135.1 Theristus sp. LFF4_11
ATTTTGTTTAGCCAATTTTCAAAACTATGTACGGTATCTGTGTGTTTGGGGGATCGAGTCCCGCCAAAAGGTCTGTGGGCACTTGATGACAGGGAAAACTCGATGGGCGCCCTTTTTGACGGCGTTCTGTGCGCTTTTTGGGGTTAGCCCTGGCTAAAAACATCGCCTAAAATCCCAACCCAACAACAACAACAAGAAACCATAAAAACAAGACAAATGCTCAGATACTTGGTTATCAGTTACAAGCACACTCAATCAACACCGTGATACTAGTCATGTTCACACACCGTGTTGCAAGCTAATTTTATTTATCAAGAGTAAAAACAACACTATTTTCAGGTGTAAAACAAGTCAAATTGTTCAATCAAAGCAATACATAGTATTAAGTCAACGCCAATTCCATTATCCGCGTTTCCTCTCGCCTCACGTCTCACCGCTGTCGTCGTCGGCAGCGATTCTGATCGGGTCTTCAATCAGCAGCTGATAGGCCGGATACAGTCGATCGTACTCGAACGCGCACTGAACGACCGTATCAAAATGCGTCATCGCGCACGTCTTATACTGTTGGCGCTCGCTTTTCAGCGTTTCAATGTCGTTGAAATCGGCGTTTCGTGTCGACGTCTGTCGACGTACGTTCGCCGGATCGCAGAATGACAGACACGCCGGTGGTACACCGCGTTGCGCGCAGCATTCCGCGTGCGATTTGTAGCGAGACAGACAGAGCAGCGTGTAGCCGAGCGACGCGAGATCGCAGCGGTCGGCGGCGAACGCGCGAAGCAACTGTGCGAGTTTGCGCAACGATTTTACATGCATTGTCAAACTCTGAACTAACAGGGAATCAGCTGATTGGCTGGTGGATTGCGGTTTGCATGCTTCTTGTGCAGAGCGCGGAGTTTGGTTTGCACAGAAAGCATGCATGCCGTGATCATCAACCAATCAGCTGATTCCCTATAATTTAGAGTTCGACTGAAGAATATTTTTGTTGAGAAGTTTGAAATTTCTCTTTGTTGTGGACGTTTTGATTTTTTTGGTGATATTGCAGATTTTTGGATCATAATCGTGTGCGCAGCAAATTTTACGTGCACCCTGGTCGACGTCATTCAGATATGCACACATTCACAAATCTGCAGTATTGTGTAGTGCTGCAACGAACAAACCCAAAGTCACCAGGAAGAGCATATCTGAATTGTGCGTTTTGAATAACTTGATTCCTGTACCGCTCTGATCAGCTAACACGTGAAAGCACTTTTGACTCACAAACCTCCAAATACGAGACTCGATCATACGAGCACAGCGCGCGGCAAGCGGGTCGAATTCGAAGACCCTTTGATCCGTGGCAGCAATAGCTGAAGCGTTCGTTTGGTGACAGCTGTGGTTGCAAGTGAACTTTATGCTTGAAAGAATAATTACCATTCATTTTTTTCTAACATCACAAGATAGAAAATCTGGATTTGAAAAATTCGAATGTGAAGTTTGAAAGAAAATAACGCTTGTTGCGTTTACCGTCACAAAATTTAAAAAAATCGCATTTCTTTTCAGTGTTGTCACTCGGAAGGAACCGTCTTGACTTAATCTACTGAGATTTTTTTCAGACATGCAGTAAAATTTGACTTTCAAAACGAAGATTTAGACTACTTTCCCCATGAACAAATTCCAAACCTGTTTATACAAATATCCTTGATATCTGAACACTTTCACAGTAGCCGCTTCGCTGAATAGCAGAATCAAAACGAAACTCAGTGGTGCAGCTTTCATTGTATACGTTTCAGTTTTTTCCATTTTAGTTCATATATGAAAAGTCTTCACAACAAAAACAGTTTCCATCAAATCAAAATAGGACATTTAGACTTTATGCTGATCTCTGTTAAGGAGTGTCTGGAGATGCTTTTGAAAGATAACATTCCCACAAAACAAATTTAATCAAGGATAAACTACGTACCTAAATAATCTCAGAATGATGGATGACGTGCCAAAACAAAGACACATACAATGTACATCAAAAACTTCTGAAACCCAAGTTTTATCAACAGTTTGTAAAAGGCGACGCTTACAACTGCATGTGATCAGCGTGCAAAATAAAAAACGACAAAAAAACCGAAAAGTGTAACAAAGAAAAACAAGAAAAAATAACAACAACAGCGGAACATGACAGGCGGAGCGGGGCGCTTTATTTCTCATTAATATGCACGCAGTCATGTTAACAAAATGTTTAAAAATGAATATGATATGGATAAACTCGTGATTGAGCTTGCCGTAAACAGAACTTGCCAAAAACTGCAAAACCTAGCGTATTTACATGTGTGTGATGGAGTGGTGATGTGCTACAGCTGTGATGAACAAACAACAAGTGGTTGAACGTTGCGAATATATATTATGACATGCGCAAAAACTAGATCAATCGAATAAAATCAAATCAAACGGACAGATAAACGGTTTTGATCACACCATTTGAAAAAAAGTTATCATCGCGGTTGCATATGGGCCGATATAAATACCTATGTATGTACTCCACACACTTTTTTTCAATCTTGCTGCAAGGTGTCGAACAGGAGGTTGTTGTTAGAGCATTGACATCACGGGCAAATTTGAAAGTTGAAAATTGCACACCTGCCGAAGACAATTCGTGCAGAGACGTTTATATTAGTGAATACGAAACCACATTTCCCTTGAAGTACCGTAAATCTTTTAACAACAACAACAACAACAAAATCTTTTAATAGAAATGCGAGAAAACATATAAACGTTTCACCCAAGACAACCAAACATATTATAACCGAACGCAAACGTGTATAGTGGCAAATTCACCACGAATCCTTGTTCGCGATTTTTGCGATCCAAGAAGTCGAATAATTCCTTGTGTGGCACCACGACCCGTTCAATGTGCTCGCCGGTGCCGAGGTCCGGCTGTGGGTCGAGATTCTCCGGCGATTCCAAGTCGACTTCCAACTGTAATACTGAGGAAATCGTGCTCACCACAAACAAGAAAATTAAAATATCGCCAACTTTTGTGATTTTAATTTTCTGTAATAAACGTAAGTCATGTCTATGTTCATGCTTTATTATCCATGAGAAAAGTTTCGGCTGTTTTGTGCTGTTATATCAAGGAAAAATATTCAAATTCACCAACCACCACGAAATTTGCAGTGGCGTCCAGAATTCCGGGATCGAGCGAGCACGTCTTCGAGACGCTCAGCACCTTGGTCGCCGTGTAGCCGGTCTCCTCTTTCAGTTCTCGCATGGCGCATTGCTCAACTGTTTCGTCGGGATCCAGTATACCTGCTGATGGTCTTGGAATATATTTTTTGTTCACTTTCAATAACGATCGCGGAATCGTTGAAGCAATGTACTAAAAATGCATTGACAGCGTATACGTACATACATATGTATGTATTTGCATTTCTTGTTTTGCAGGAGACATGCGTCAATAAACTTGTTACATAAAAAGGTTTCCAAAAATGTCACTGGCATTTTTGTTATCGGATACAGGTATTTCCTGTATTCGCACAAACCTGCCGGTAGTTCGTAACACCAACACATCAGTGGTATCCGGTACTGTTTGATGACGAGAAAGCTCTCGATTTTACCGCGACGTTTCAACACCGGAACACAAATAACGCAGTCAACTTCGGCATTCGCCAGCTTTGTGCTCCGATAGGCAACTTGCCAAGCCTGAAGAAAATAGTTGACTTTGAAACATACTAAAAGTGTTCAGCTGTATAACTAAAGTCTTGCTTGTCATGTTGAGTAACAATGCGTAAACGTTTGAAAAAAAACTTGAATTAAATGTACAAAATTTCAAATTTTAAAATTAGAGATTTTTAAACAAACTCCATTCGCTTGCGTATTTGGATCGGTAAACTCCACTTGTCGAGCGCTAAGCCAACGACCTTGAAACAGTGGTTTTACTGAGTGAATCACATAGGGACACGCATCAGCGGAAGATGATGGACAATCAGCATGTGCTTGGTCCGCTTCAGAGTTCGCCAAGGATTTGCTCATATTTCAAAGCATCGGCAGTTTACATGAAGTCCAGTATGCGGCGTGTTTTACTAAACTGCGTAAAAATTAAAAAAAAAACTCAAGAATCGTCTGCTAGCAAAACAACAAAACCACACTCTTACAGACAAATAGAAAACACCGAACTGTGTTGATGCACAAATGTAAAATTGCTTTCTAAGAAATTGTGCATTGACATGTGTTGCCGATGTAAATCACACTTGTTTGTGCAATCGTCATACCAGAAATGCCGTCAGAAATATTACTGTCAAATTGGCAATGTGCTCTTGCAATGTTATCAAGGAAACGATCAATTTTAGAATATTTATTCAACAGAACATACCACGGAAAAACCCTACAAGAGTTCACGAAACCACAAGAAGGGAAATTATAGACTGTTGGACTGTTTGAAAAAAGAAAGTTCTAAATTTTAAAGTTCGGACTAGAAAGGTCAACCAAACAAACGCGTTTTCGAAAAAAGACAAGACCAGTAGGCATAAAGTGAGAAGAAGCACAAATGCACATATGCTGTCACACCGTGAACAACGTACAACAGCCAGCAAAGTATCGAAAACAAAAACACACCGAACTCAATCACTTTAGGCTCTCATCAACCTTGAGCACTAACTTATAAGTAAACAGACCAGAATCACAAGCAACCGAAAGACACTGGAATACTTGTGTCGCAATAATACGACATAGGTTTAAAAAAAAAACTTCCTCTACTCTCTCAGATCACAAAGAATCTGACAACTTCATAACACCAACAACATTCACACTCGTCAGTAAACACCTAGTTTTCAATTGAAAACGTTGATTTGGTCAACTGATTATAAGCCACCGGTCAAGCTGTATGCGAACGCGAACGCATACAACGCCAGCTCGATCACATAGCCGTCCTTGCGGTTGCGCTCGTCGACAAACTCGAACAGCTCGCGGTGCGGCACAACGACTCGCTCGATCTGTTCACCTTCACCATGGTCGTACTGTGGATTCGCGTTCTCTGGCGCTTCGACGTCAATTTCAAGCTGAATTTTTTAGTGATATGATTACTTTGCGATATGACCTAAAACTGTTTTGCGTGTGCACTTTTAGATCTATTAAAAAGGTTTAATGAGGCAATACAAAAATTTTGAACTTTAGCTTCTAAAAACAGTTCAGCACCAACCACAACCAGATTCCCGGTCGCATCGACGAGACCCGGATCAAGTGCACACGTTTTCGACACCTTCAGCACTTTGTCCGCCGTATAACCAGTTTCTTCCTTTAATTCACGTATCGCGCACTGCTCAATCGTCTCATTCGGATCAAGTAGACCTGCGAGAAGTAAACATTGAAGTGTGAATGGATTGAGAAAGGCAAACAACCTGCGTGTACAAGGCGTCCAGCTTTATTAAATTGAAGAAATCAAACGATACCGGCAAAACGCATCAATTTTGCTGTTGCAACAAACCTGCCGGAAACTCGTAACACCACGACATCACGGGAATGCGGTACTGCTTGATAATGAGAAAACTTTCAATCGTTCCTTGACGTTTCATGATCGGAACACAGACGACGCCGTCGGTCTCAGCGCCCTTCAACTTACTGGATCGATAGCCCACTTGCCAAATCTGAAATAAAGCTAAAGTATCTGTGTTTGAACCTGTCACTATTCCGCAAAATACGTGCGAAACATTGAATTTTGCGAAAACATGAGTGTATCGGGTTTGGTTGAAATCAAACACTTCATTTGTGGCTAAATGTGTTCGCTTGCAACGACATTCTTTATTCTTTCGCGAATAACTTTATATTCCGCGAAAATAAGTGACAGGTTTAAACAAACATACTACTGCCCGCTTTCTTCCATTTAGCTTAATCAATCCAGGTGACAAAAAAACAACAAACCCCATCAGTTTTCGTTCGTGGATCGGTGAAGTCAACCTGTTTCGCACCCATCCAGCGACCGTGAAAGATCGGATGAATTGCGTGAATTTTGTACGGACAATCGGCTTTTGGCAGCCTCGGATCCACCTGCCAATCAGCATTGGAACTGGTTTCTAAAAAGGAATCAATGCAACACTCCTGAGTTTGTTAAAATTGTGCCACGAAGAACATTGTTGGAGCAAAGGGGGCGTACAGACGGGCGGAACCGATGACGAGACCAAAGAATGAGAATTACGACGTGAAAGAAAATAAGGCAAAACTAGCTGTGCGGTTTATTCACGTTTCCTTCCTGTTTCTGTGTCCGTATTGTTTGTCCTCGTTTCTGTCCTATCTTTTTTCGTCCTCAGTTCTCCAGCGAGATACTTGTTTTTTTCACGTATGACAATAAATAACACCCTCTGTTTCTAAGCACTCATATCAAGACGAAAGAAAACAACGATTTTGATTGTCCAACCTTCACTGTGTGCTTCACGCGAATGTCGAACATCGGCGCCAGAATTCACAAGCGCAGTGCCGTGGATTTTAGCGCACTTCGAGGGTGGACCATCGTCCTTTTGCTTTTCGATCAGACCACCGGTGTTCACGCTCATCATTACCTATTTTGAAACCTTCTTCGACTTCTATTTGCTAATATTTCGCAGTTGCTGATAGAAACTAGCAAAAATCAACAGCGACAAGATGTTACGTGAAACATTGTCTGAAACATCATGTTGCCATTCCGTTTCGTCGGAAATACCGCACGTCAAACAACGAACTGTGCACGTACTTAATCGACGCAGTGGTAGTAATGTTTCAGCCCTCTTGGCGTGCAGCCAAGCAATGCGTTTGCATGGACTGCTCCGATGAAATTTTGTGGCATGTACTTTGTGCACAGCTGCACAGTTTGATGTTTCAGAGCTTGTTGCTGTTTTTACAGCGGATGGATGAATCACTATTTTCTATGCGATTTTAAACAGATTTAATTTTGTTCTCTTTTAAGCCAACGAAAACTTTTCACGTTTTTCCCTTCCCTTATTTCCGACATTCAACGTTAGCAGCGTCAAATTTTTTTTTCATTTCTCATTTGAAACAATTTGGTTTTAATTTGATCAAATTTGATTTGATAAAAGGCGTTTGAATCAGAAGGCCGCACTAATAAGGAAATCGTGTTTTGCTGAAGCACACAAATTTGGATCCCCGTTGCCACTTGTTTCAAACGTCAATGTACATGTATGTATATTTCAAGTGGTTTTAACTACGTTTGACCCTTTATGTTTAACTGCAAGCAAAGTGGGTAGTATCTTCTTTTAATAGCGGTAGTTAGTAATGACCCGAATTCGCAAAAGCTTCATTCTGTTTCGTTCTTGGTGTTCGTAGTTCGTAGCTCCGTCAACAGTTTTCTTTGAACACATTTTCCATTTGTAAAGCTCACACCCAATGTTCAACAAAGTTAACAAATTGCCCGCTTCCCATCATAAATTTTCAGAAGCTCCGCTCACACCGACAACATATCTACAGCGACGACCAAATAGCCACAGGTCCGTCCTAAACAGCAATATTTCGACATGCAGCCGTATCAACAGCAACAACAACCGCAGACGTCATTCCAGCAGGCACAGGCGACCTATCAACAACAGCAACAACATCAACAACCGCCCCCTTTAACACAACAACGACTTCAACAGCACGCTCAACAGCAAGCGCAACAACAACAACTGCAACAACAACAACAACCTCAATACGCCGTTCAGCCGTACTACTACAGTAGCGGTACCGGTGGTGATCAAGCGCGACCGATCATGCAACATCCACAAGCGCAACCGATGCCGGCCAGCCAACAACAGAGCCGCGTCCAGCAGCGTGGACGCATGGAACAGTACCAACCGCAGTATCAGACGACGAACGCAAATCGACAGCAACTGTACAATCAACAACGACAACAACAACTGCAACAACAACAACACCGCCCAACGATGGCAAACGCCATTCAACAACCGCCGCCGAACGCGGTGGCGTCCGCCACTGCGCTCGCGAAATCCACCAGCAGTCTGGCGAGCAAAAAGCTTCAGGAAGACGCAGACGAGTCGGATCGATGCGAGTCGCTGACGCGCTTCTTCTTGCTCGCGTGCAATGTGATCTTCTTGGTGCGCTCATTGTTTTTCGTTGTTTTCTATGATACAAAAGAACTAAAGTGTGTACCTAAAAAAGAACATTTGTGTGGCACTCTCCTTCCTCCTGATGTGGTAGTGATTGGTAGCGTATACGCAAAATACGCAAAAATGCGAACCAAAACAAAAATTCTGTGCCATTTCCAAACGGATCGCTTCTTTTGGAAAATCCATCATTTGACACGCTCGAATTAATCTGCAATATGTGATTTTAGTCAACTCGCTCCACGTTTATAACGGACCAAACAGGGTCTGTCTGTCTGTCTGGTTCTCCGACTATATTTCGTGAAAATTACGCAAAAAAACATGTGCTCGCTTCCTTTCCAGCTCGTCGGCGTTGCAGTGCTGTCGCTGTGCAGCTGGATGAAGATCGACGATCGTTTCTCGTACTTTCTATCGGAACGCTATCAAAACGCGATCAACGACTACACGTTCTCGGCGCCGACAATCTACATTTTCGTCTACGTTTTCATCGTCACGTCATGCCTGCTGATCATCGATGGTTTCATCGGGTTTGGTACGATCGTGCGACAGGGCACCGCTTGTGTGGTCGTGGTGAGTGCGGCTGTAGCGGTGGTTTTTTCTATATTTTCATATGTCTCGATAATGACGTCAGGTTTTCACGTCCAGAATATAGCGAGTGTTTGGGAGGACCCTGAGAGTTGAAATAGTCATTTGCTTGTAATGTTATGGAGATCAACTAATTTGAACTAATGATGGCACGATATCTCTTACTAAAACGTATTTATCATGTCGTTGCATGTAACACGTGAACGCAATTTTGGTAGCAACTTCACAGAGCAGATTTACTAGCAAATTTTCAAGTAAATGCGTTCAGTGCCACCATTTCGATCTCATGAGGAAGGGCCTGTTCATGCTCACATTCCCTGGATTCGTTCTTTTTTGCTGTGTACTTGCTGTGTGTCGCATGCTCTGCGAACAAGTGACCGGTTTTAACAAACATATTTTACACCTCGTTTTTACGTTTTCAGTATTTTCTCATGTGCGCGGTGCTGTTCTTCACACTACTCGCCTGCGGCATTTACATTGTGACACGCAAGGCTGCGGTACGCTAGAACCGCTTTCTATTTTTTTGCACAAATTCAAATGGTGACCAAAAAGTTCCGAGTGTGGGTGTAATTTCAGATAGAAAACGAAATCACAGACGCTCTGAGTTACATGGTGCAGCGGTATTATCAAGGGCCCGGCATCATTCAGGAAACGCTCGATGCAATTCAGTTGGCAGTACGTTTTTTTTGTTAAATTCACCCCAATACAAATGTTTGAAATAATTCTTATTTGAAAGATTACAAGAATGTGTTCTAAATCTTCAAATGAAACAGCCGGGCAGTTTTAAAATTTACCAAACCAAACGATACTTCCAGTTCCACTGTTGCGGCAATGGCGGCTGTAGCGATTTCCGTCAGCTCCGACTGGACATTCCACGAACTTGCGACATTGACTGCGAGGTGATGATGTTCGGGAAAAGTAATCGAAAATTATACAGATGTTTGCCCCTTAGTGTCCCTTACATATTTCATTAATGCAGCACTCACTCACAGTACGTGTACATGTACATAATAAACAGCAAAAGAGCTGAGAAAACCGACCGATGTTAAAGCTCGTGTTTACAGTAGCTGGCGTTTTGTTTTTCAAGACCACCAGAATATGACTATTTCAATAATGCCAAAATAAGGGCGCATTCATGTTGCAAATTGGGCTTTTCAAATAGCTGTAGCACAAAATAGAATAATTTGCATTTTTTAACAGCCTTCCATATCAACAAAAATGAAACGAATTCGAACTTTAGGGATGCCGCTACCGACTGACACAAGCGCTTCGAGGAGGCTTCACAGTGCTGGCGGTTGTCTTGTTAATCACCGTGATTGCATTGGTATGCTAAAGCGACAGTATACTTTTCTTTAAAACATGTCACCTACGCAGCTTGAAGAAACACACTGTACAGGGTGTCCCAAAAAACATAACAAATATAAATGGCTCGTGCAGCCGACTTGTTGCACGTGAAGCCATGAAGTTTGAAACACTCGTAGTACTAAGCTGCACATAGTTTGTGTTCAATTTTTATTCCGAAAATCCACTTTTTCAGCAATATTTCAGCAGAAATGCGTAAAACCTCAAAAATCAGCAAAATTCATTGTTTTGACTCAGGATAAACATCATTGTCGTCATCGAGATTCTCATCTGGCAATGGCACAAGATCATCTTCAGCTTCATCTTTACTGGTGTCATCATGTATACCCTTCAGTTTCATTTTTCTCGCTGCTTAATGCGTTTTCCATTGTTTCCAATGATTGCCGACATTTGATGTTTAAAACTGATGATCATTTTATGGTGCAGCGCCCGATCATCGTTGATGATGGTCATTTTTTTGCCCACCGCTAATGATTGGCGCCGTGCGGTACACAATATCCGTCAGATGCCCCAAACCCAGAAGTCAAGAGGCTTCAGGTCCAGACTCCTTTAGGGCCATTCAATTCTGCCCCTGCGGCCGATTCAGCGGTCACGGAACGACGCCGACAGCCACTCGCGCTCTTGTTTGAATTTCCTCTTGACTTATGGGTTTGGGGACTTGTGTACCGTGCGGAGCCCCCCAGTGTCGTTGATTTGAGGCCCAAAAATTGCAGCGGTGTGCAAGACATTAACGATGACCGGGCGCTGCACCATAAAATGATCATCAATTTTAAACATCGAATGTCGGCAATCATTGGAAACAATGGAAAACGCATTAAGCAGCAAGAAAAATGAAACTGAACGACCGAGAGGGTATACATGATGACACCAGTTAAGATGAAGCTGAAGATGATCTTGTGCCATTGCCAGATGAGAATCTCGATGACGACAATGATGTTTATCCTGAGTCAAAATAATGAATTTTGCTGATTTTTGAGTTTTTACGCATTTCTGTTGAAATATCATTGAAAAAGTGGAATTTCGAAACAAAAATTGAACACAAAAAACGTGCAGCTTAGTTCTATAAATGTTTCAAATTTCATGGCTTCACGCGCAACCAGCTTGCCGCACGAGCCATTAACTTTTGTTGTTTTTTGGACACCCTGTACCTGTCAACATCGAGAAAACTTTACTACCGTTTTAACAACCACCGTGCCATAAAATACAGCTCAACAAAATGTTGAGTAACGATTATCAGAGTAGTTGCAAAAGGCCAACAAACGGCAACCCAATCTCAGCAACTTTTGAATCTGACTATGTTTACGCCCCAATTTTGACTTCGACGCGCGCATAAAAAATCGAAATTCAAGTGGATGTAGATGTAAAAACCCATGTAAAAACGTACGTAGATTTAAACCCTCATGGAATAACAGGTTGATGTAGATTTTTTTGGAGTAAAAAACTCCGTGTGTTCAACCTGACAGTAAGTTCAGGCTGGCCGGAACGAACCTTTTCCCTACTGAGGCTTTTCATGACGAGCTGTGTTAAGCGTGGTACACCGCATGGATCATTTTTGTACCACGGTTATTGTTAAAGGCGGAAGCAAAAATGGGTTCCAAAAAGAGGCGGACACCATACATTGTATCATCACCAAAAGGCTACTTTTTTCGTGTGTGTGAACCAAGCAATCACGGCAAGTTTAAGTAAACTGTGAATATTGCTCGACCGATTTTGATTAACGCTAACAGACATCAATGCATACATGAATGGCATTGTCAAAATTCCACACCATTTGAAACTCATACATTCCACAGAAACACGATAAAACACGGAACCCCTCAGTTGCCAAGAAACATTGGTGATTTGGTCGATTGAATCACCATCCAAACCGCACAATGTACACACAGAACCATGTTATGCACAACACTTCAAAACGGAAGAAAATAGTGCGCCCGCTGACGCGAGTCCATGAAACAGCGCTTTTGTCACGGACACCACAATCAATCACACAACGCCATTTTTCCCGCTCACACACCCGCATATATTTCCAGTTGTGCGCGATGTGCCTGTGCGTCATGTTGGCCTGCATCGTGCGTAAGCGACCGTCGAAGCAACTGCGCTACGAGACGTACGTGCTCGGTGGCGACGGTGAGCGTTCGCCGGACACCACGCAGTCGGCGATAGCCTACGACGCGAACGGGGACGTGATCGCGAGACCGTCGGCCGTTCGACAGCCGCCGATTCAAGCGGCACAAAAGCCACCGGTCGACTATCGTAATGTGGAAATGACCACCGTGTACAGGGGACCACCACCACCACCACAACAACAACAACAACCGGTCTACCGAGGCCCACAAGTGATACCCGTGCAACAAGCACAACAATACGGTCACCAGCAACAACACCAACTGCCGCCGCCCCCGTACACGCCGGCCGCCATTCAACATCAACAGCAACAACAGCAATACCCGAATAATCGCATGCAATACGCGAGATAGGGCGTTTTTTCTTGGTTGGAATATGATTTATAGTTGATTTATAAATCATAATTTGTTTTTCCGTATTCTTGGCATTTTTGTGGTACAGTGTCGAGTTTCGTTTCTAATTGACGAATGGTTTGTTCCGTATCAACTGCCGAATTTGCCGTACATTCTGTGTAACTTGATGAATATACAAGTCATATTGGTTTTTTTATTGTTTGACCACACACATGTTACTAAAATCGTTATCTTGTTTTTCTCGTTCGACAAAAAAATCATGGAATTATTTTTTTTGCACTGAAAACTGCGATAAGATTTTCGCCTGATTTTATTGTTGAATTCAAAAACAGTTTTTTGTACTAACTGTCTTCATGAGAGCTTGCTTTTTCTCGAACGTGTACTGTGTGTCTTCAGTTTTCCTTTACATTGTAAATGCAGCAGATTCCCCGATTCCTGTTGTTCCCCAATGACAAAATTTTGTTCATTGCTTTTTTCTTTAAATTTTGAAAGTGTTTGATTCAGATTTTTACAAAACTTTGTTTTCGTTCCAGCGCGCTGGTTTATGTTTCTCAACCTTGTTCTTCTGGTGTTTTTAATTTATTTCCACGAGAAGAGCTGCGTGGTTTTCTCTTTGTTCACGTTTTTGCAAAAAGTAACACATCAAAATTGCCCTTAATAGCTCTTGTGTGCCGTGTCCTTTTTTGCTTGCTTATTCGCGAAAACCTGACCAAACTTACTACGTTGTATACACAACACAAGGTCTGTGAAAAGTTTTTTTTGCACGCAGATGGTGTGTGTAACGTACACTGCTAGCAAGCGCTCGCGGTTGTATGTGTGTGCTTTTCCGAAATGAAATCATTCTACCTATGTATTTCATCCATCACTACTTGTGTTTTTTGTTCTGTTTGCATTGCGTACAAGTAGCAGCTTTCGGTTACGCATTCGCATACACACACAACACATACATACCTGCGGTGTGTTTCACATTGCCAGTATAGTTTTCTCAATGCGTTCATTCGTGAACATTGTGATGCAGACGCGGTGGAAACGAGAAACCTCCGGTCGAACATGTTGGCAAAAAATCGTCAACTGAATATAATGTTGTACTGTTGTCGTTGTTGTTGTTTCTGCTGGAAACACGACACACTCCATACCGCGCCTCTTTCGCTCTCGCATCGAGACACAACAGTCCTGATGAAACTTGGCGTTCGCGCCGGCAAAATAGTCGCAAACAAAATCGGCGCAGAGAAGAGACATGTATCGTGTACTTTAAGAAAAAAACGTCAGGCCGTTATAACATGTTGTTCTTTGTGAAAGCAGTCCAGTGGCTATGAGTGTGGTGTGGTGTGTATGTGTGTTCTTGTTTCCCAATACCACTGCTCTCGTGTGGTTGTAAAGTCGTCGTTATGAAATCCGTTTGTACGCATTTCGTACGCACACGAGGCTTTGGCTCGCTGGATGTTGCAAAATCACAAACACACAGGCACACTCACGTACGCACTGTTGCATGTTTGCTTGTGCATATTTGCTGGTGCGACTTGTGCAACGTTGGATCAAAACTGCGCGTTGAAATCATGAAGACCATGCGCATCAGAGAGCATCACAGAGAGCACCACACCTAATTTTTTCAAAATTTCGCGTCGAGCAGCATTTTTTACTTGCACATCGTCGCCTTTTTTGCATCGTCGCACGAGAGCCAGCGAACAGATCAACAAAAAGCCCAAAGAGGACAAACAAACAGACAAAGGTTGTTTTTTCGGACAGAACATCGGGCGTGATTTCTTGTCCTGTTCGAAGCACGTTATTGCTGCTGAAAACAGCACTACATGATTATAACGATGTGTACGTTGTTCTTGTCGACATACACACACGCTCACTACATACGAGCACTGTACACATGATACGGTCGTAAAAACAATCGTTCGGGCACTTCGGTTTGTGTATGATGCACCATCATTTTTTGCGTGGTGTCGTCATCAACATCAGTGTGCTGTAAATGGTGTGCGGACGAGAACACCAGCGAGAACCGGACCGACAGAAATGCAAAACGTCAGCTTTTGTTCAGCCGTGCGCATATGCAGTCGCTTTTTAGGCGTCTTACTGACTGAAACACAATACTTGTTGACAACGAGAAAAGCGCCAACAAAAAAAGCAAGAAGAACACACACCACTTTGAACGAAAAAGTGTGTACACGCATACTGGTCATAAACGTGCGCAGGTACATCACAACAATCATATCTTGTTGTGCGACGATGATTACATGTCTTTTTTTATGTGATACAAATATGAACGACCATTTCGTGTCCACAGATAACCAGCCTGAAACCGAGCCGCCACTCGCATGGAAAAGTGGTTGCGACTTTTTCATCGTCTTCGTTTCTTGCTGCATCACGCAAGTATTGTAATTATTATTGTCGCTGTTATATGTGCGTACGTGCGTTCAGTTGGGTAGAGAAAATCATGAAAGTTGAGCAAAAAACCGCATTTCGCAGCATTGATCACCAACCACCGTACATTGTGCGTGCGCTGGCAACAGGGTTGGCTGGGTAAACACAACGTAAACATATTATATACACACACACACACTAAAAGTTCTCGTATGTTGTGGAAAAAACCTAGTGCGTGGTGTTATCATTATTTTTCATTGTTCCATCATTATCGAAAACGCACAGACGGAACTGCCGCAATGCGTACATGTACGCGCACGTATCATGGCAGTGTATGCAGTTAGTTGTTTATTTTTGATTTTCCGACATCTCAACCACAACATTCATAACACACACGAGCACGACGTGTGTGTGTGTGTGCGCGCGCGCGTCTGTGTGTATCATTCTGTGTTCGTCTAATAATAACAATGATGCGCACGTGCAGCGCATGTGTGTCTGTGTGTGTGTGTGTGGCAGCATGCGTGTGAAACATTATTACTCCCGCACGAGAACATATCGCATCGCGTTGACAGCCACAGCAGCCAGCCGGAGCGGAGCACTGCCGCTGCGTTTCTATATACGGTTTCTATGCCCATGTGCCACATACGTGTACGGTTGAGAGGAGAAAAAATGCACGCGCGAGAGATAGAGAGAGAAACAATCACATGTAACATTCGCAGGATGGACGACAGGAAACGAACGGACGGGTCCAGCAGGGTTGTTATAGTTATGCCTCCATTCGAGTTCAGACCCGTGTGCGTTCAAGTTCAATCTGTACGTGCCGGTTTTTGCGCGTTTCCGTCGTCTCTCTCTCGCTGAATGTATGAGTGTTGCTGTGTATATTTCGTTTCTTCTCGCTCTTCGTTTGTTACACGCGCGGCGAACTTGCTGATGGATGTGCGGTGCGTGCGGTGTGCGGTTGCGGTTGGGCGGCGTGGGCAGCAGCCGGTTTTCATCAGATGACCGTCTAATATGCGTATTACAGCAACACCAGCAGATCGTCTGTATGTATCTTCACAGTATCTATCTGCACGTTGATGTGGACGACGCGAATAATTGCTGTGATCGGACGCAGCGTGCGTGTGCGAATACTGTGAATGTGTTGAGTCAACCAAACACGACGCGTCGAGCGCGCGCCAACTGAAAACCGTGTACATACAGATAGAGAACGAACGCAACGCACATAGACACACATCGCGCAGGACACCCATATGACGATGACTGCTGGCGCAGCGATATAATGCCGTGTTTTGGTTGCTGCTGATGCTGTTGTTGTTGTTGTTGTTTTGGTTGTGTCGTTGTCGCCGCCCAAAAATATAACTTACTCGCTCGTTCTTGCACACAACATCAACGTAAGCGCACATGTGCGCGCGCACACACACACACAGCACAACCAAACATGTATGTAGTGTGTGTGTGTGTGTGTGTGTATTATTCCGACGGACGACTCAAGGACCGGACCGAACAGAGAACATTCTCAATTTTGCTCGCTGCGCAGCGTGTTGCTGTGACGTCGGTGGTTGTGTTTTGGAAAACCCTGAAGTGTGTGTGTATGTACATGTTGTACAATATGTCCGTATGTCCGTGTGTTTGAGAAAACGGCTGTGCGTGCGTGCGCGCGTGTATGTGTTGTGTTTCGTTTCGTCGTCGCGTCCAAAGCAGCATCCAAACGCGATGTACTCTCTCGTATTCTCTCTCCGGCGCAGCAACGCTCTTTCCAATATCCACATATATATGCGTTGTATGGCCAAATGTCGCCGCCCGATTGCTCGCCGCGCACCAAACACCGCCTAACAACCGCACACGCACACACGATACACACGACGAGAAAAACCACCAAGCAAAACGCAATGTGTGTGTGTGTGTGTGTGTCGGCAGGCGATGGTCGGGCCAGCCAGCATACACAGGACGAGCGTCAGAAAACGTGCGCGAGCGCACACAGACACACGCGCTCAAAAGCGTTATATGTCCGCGCGCGCGTGTGTGTGCATTGGATCTGGTGGTCTGATATGCGAATATGTGTGCAGGAAACTGCGTTGTGTGTGTGTGTGTGTGTCTGTGTGTGCGAGAAAAAAAGCACAGCACCACTGTGTGTGTGTGTATGCGTGTATGTGCAAAATATACACACAGCGGCGAGCCAACAACTAGAATAACACACACGTACAATAACAGAGAGAGAGACAGCAGCGTGGATATAGGGCCGGCCGGACAGACGGGCAGGCCACGGCCGTTCTCTCTCCTTCTATTGCTGCGTGTATATGCGTCCGTTGTGTGCGCAGAAATCGCTTTTGAACGTAGTCACAGTGCGTGTGTTATGAGTGCGCATTGCCTTGCCACACCGATGAGGGGCACACAACATTGCACAGACGGCCGGCCAACTGCCGTCGTAGCACAGCGCCGCATATAAACATTGGTGCTGTCTGTGTGCGTGTGTCTACTTTGACACACCACTGCATGCCTGCGTAACAACAACGACAACAACACCGTCTGTTTCACCACACACACACACACACACGAGCAGCAGCACCACAACACAGCAGTGTGTTTGTAAGTACAGGGTGGACTAACAAAGGTGCAAATTCAAAATGGCTGGTATTCGTCGCTAATGAGATATTGAGCTGAAATTTGGAACAGTTATAGAATTTAGATATGTCTTCTTTTTTGTGTATTCGGCGTACGAGCGCTACTCTGGACAATCGTTCAAAGTTGGAGCTCTAAATCTTCTTTTTTAGCACGAGAGACGAGACTCTTACTTACCATTGTTTCTGAGCTCCTCATAATTTAGTTTGCTCAAGTTTAGTGTCCGTTATCGTTCGTGAGTGTGTTCAAACGATATAGGCCCACTGTTCGTCAAACGCGTTCTTGTGAAAACTACAACGTTCAGGCTAGTCAGCGGTCCTAGCCTCACCTGCGGTGTTACTTAGTTTAAAAAAAGTTGAAAATGCTTCTGAATACCACAGGATCATAGCAAAACAGCTACGGTCTTGTTCTGCCATCAATAAGTGTTTTTTTTCAGATTCTTTATTTCAACGCACAAATTAAGTCATGGCAAACAGACGAAAAAAGTTTGATTTGTATTTATTCAGTATCCCAAAGTATCCCAAAGTTTTTGTGCAAAATGGTAGTTTTTAGTGTATACACAATGTTTTCAGCTGAAATTTGAATACATAAAAAGAAGGCAAAATTCTATAAGTGCCTCAAATCTCAGTTCAATAACCTGCACTGGTGATGAATACGAGCCATTTTGAATTTGCACTTTTGTTTGACCAACCCTGTACATACAGAGCAGCAGCAAGTCTGGAACTGGGCGCGAAACGCGCGCACACGTATTGATCAGCCAACTCCGCCCACCGAAGCATGGCAACGTCCAACCAGCGTTCGAACGTGATCGCGGTGTGTTGTCATCATGTTTTGTCGCCGCGTGCACGCGCACACATACACACACACACGTAACACGGGCGCTGCTGCCCCGCGTTCAGCTGGTCGAAGTGCGCGCGAGCGCGCCGTCGCTGCTCTGCACAGCGCCCCACGCAGACCACGCTGCCCGGCTCTGCTGCTGCTGCTGCCTATGGCCGCCTGTATGCTCTCAGTGCTGACATTGGCTCTAGCCCGTCCGGCACTCTCTCTCTCTCTCGCTCCCTCTTTCTCTCCTTCACATTCTCTCTCGTTCTCGCTCTCAAACAGGCCCGCATCCATACATGTACACAGTGTACGCGGGCCTCACTGTTTCCACGCCTCGTTTCGATGCGCTCGCACGACTCACGTCGATCCTGAACCGCAATACAGCTGCTCTATGGCCCGACTTGCGAATCAAGCAAGAGAGGTCACACGTGCTGGTCGGGTGGTGCGTTTTTAGTTTCGTTCTTCGCTTTCATCTGCGCACCACCCGGACACGGACTACCGTAAACGGAGCATGATGAAGTCGGGCGATCGAATTCCGCTCGGTGGTGTGACATGTGCGTTCTGAGGTGGTTTATCGATTTCAACGACTGAAAAGCCATCAGAATTGGGCCGTGGGCCATAATATCGCGTCATTGTGACCGTATACCGTCGTTAGTCTGCTGGAACTGTGGTGCGTACCATTATCACCGGGCAACTGCTGCACTAGTGTAGCACCGGCAAGCACCGCGCCAAATTCAGACAGTTAAGACCGATATGCAGCAGCATATGCATAACAATTTCCAGATTTGTCAGTTTTTTCTCTCTCTGTTTCTTGACAGTCTGCCGCACAGGAGACAACACGCAGTGTTTTGTGTGTTTTCCATCTTTCTCCCGCCACCTTTTCCATCCACCATCCGTCGCGCCGCGACAACACCAAGCGGCCACCAACCATAATACCGAAATCAAATATTCACATGTACCTCGTGCACAACTATGCACACGGAACGACGTGTACGAGCACAACGCAACGACCACAGCAAAGAGATAGACACACATACACACACACACAAACAGCAGAGCAGAGCACAAAAGCCATCATTGTCGCGTGGTTGTGCTCTGGCCGATTGGTTGGACGGGTGGGGGGTAGTTCGGGCGTCGCTGGTTGGCCGGTGTGCGCAGTGTGCGCTCTGTGATCAGTGTATTTTCAGTTTCCCAAATTTTCTCCTCGTTTCGTTTTTTTTCTAGTCTCTGATAAATAAATATCTATACATTCATGCATTTGGCTGACTATACCATACCATAATCGCTGCGTCAGCGACAACAAAAAAAACAACGTAACAATCGTATTTCAGGATATTCCAGCCAGCGAAAACCGCAGACCCCCTATTCCAGGGTGGGCGTGTGTGTGCGTGCGTGGTGACTGGACTGTGTGCACGGAGTGTGCATGCGTGTGTGAGCCAGCCCGAATCAACGCGTTCAATAAGACGCTCGACGAGCCGACACACACCGTCGACCACGAAACGGCGTCACAAGCAGCGCAGCACTCATAATATTTTGCACACTTGTGATACAAACGCTACAAACGCGTGTCGCGGTCACTTTATTCTCCGGACATTTCTGCAATACGGGTGCGTGTAGTCGTGCGGTGTCGCTGGTGGTACTGTAGATGTGTTGCCGACCGACCGGGTCCGGCTCGCTCGCGTCGACCATCCTTTTTTTCCGGTGTAATGAAACGGACGCCAACAGTCAATCAGAAGAACAAGCCGCACTACCATAATAACAACGCGACAAGAAACGGTCTTCATTTCGCCACTGCAACCGCAACGTATTCTCATATTCGTAACCACTGGTAGCGAACAGCGACCATAAACCGCTGCATTATCGCCACTAAATATATACTTTTACCATTGCATTATTGTATCATCGCTGAACAAAACAAACGTCGTGATCTCTTTCTCTCTCTGTCGTCTCGTCGGTGTGCGTGTGTGATTTCATTTTGCACACTTTTCTTATATTTTAATTAGTGACAATCCATAGATCACTCTCGTCAATTGTATTCATCGCCACAATAGCAGAGTGGTAGGCTGGTTGGACGGACGCGGACTTTGCTTTCCTTGCTCCATCGTGTTCGAACAGCCTGCGAAACGCATTTGTCAGTACACCGAGCGTGTGCGTGCGTTTCCAAATGGACGGCAAACGCAAGCCAACAGTCGCTGGCGACCAGCAACAACAACAACAACGGCAGACGGTTGCCACGGCGGCAGCCGCATCGATCGCCGGCCACAGCAGCAGCGCAGGCGCGCCGAAGACGATAAAGTTCGCGAAAGCCGCAACAATAACACCGCCGGACGAAGACGGGTTCAGTGCGGACGAGTCGGGTGGTCCGTCACTAGCAGGCGACAATAACGGCGGTCATAGTAGTCGGGGGCTGGTGTCGTCGGAGACGAACACGACCGCGACTGAAACAGTGCCGACCGTTAATGGCGCCAACGGTCATCATCATCATCATCAGCAGTCATCTGTCGCCAATCACAACGGTTCCAGCGGTGGCAACAATGGCGGCCTGTTCATCAACAGCGACCAGCCGGGACTGGTGCGTTGGATCGGGCCGAAAACCGGTCGCATATTGGCGCGCATCGAGGGACCGGACACGGGTCGCATCTACCTCGTCAGCAAGTCGGAAGTGGTCATCGGTCGCGAGTCGTCGCATCGACCGGCCGACATCGAGATCGCCGTGAACAGTTACGTCAGTCGCGGGCATTTGGTGTTGAAGCGGCGCGCGTCCAGCACGAACCAGGCTCGCGCGGCAGAGCTGTCACCAACGCAGGGCAGCGCGCATGCGGGCGCCGCGTCCGGCTGGCTGGTGCAGTGCAACGGCAAGAACGGCATCTTCGTCGGCGAGACGCTCGTCCGCAAGGACGCCACCGAGTGGACGGACATACCGAAATCGTGCGTGACACAGGACACACGATTGTTTGTTTGTTTTGTTTGCTGACGGTCAGGAACGTGTGCAGCACAGTAAGACGCACTGTAGAACGGGAAGTTCGTGGTTTGCGACCGAAAACGTTGGTAGAATCCGCGCTTTTCATCTGTCAAAAGACTTTTCAATTGACCGCGGCGACATCCGGATGTTTCACAGACCAGGATTCAAGGAATATTCCGTGGTCTGCGTGTCATGATGGAATACGGAAATATCGCGCAGTAGCTCGCGTTGTTTTCTCGTTTTTTGAGTTCTGAACAGAGAGCCTCCACTAAATTTCTCCAAAAAAATAAGTTTCGGATTCGAATTCCAGATGCACGCTGCGGTTTCCGAGCACCGAGCTGCAATTGGAGTTCGAGGCGTTCAGCAGCGTCGAACGATCGGACTCAGCCGCCGAGTGCGGCTTCGCGTCGCCGTCGTCACTGTCCGTCTCGTCACCATCGTGAGTGAATTTTTGTGTTTATTGTGGTTTACTTCGTCTGCATGGAAAGAACGGAAATGAATCTGAATCGAAATCGAATAATAGAAAACACAACACATCAAGCAACCACACAACAGGTCCTGAGAGAAAAACGCGTGAAAACACGCACAAAATGCAATAAAAAGTGAAGTCACTGCACCTACAGAAACAAACGCACTAGCACAACACACATACAGTACACACACACACACACACACGGTGCATTTATCACTCTGTTTTTTTACTGTGCACGATTCAAAAGCAACAGTGTGCAAAAGAAAAGTGCAAAAAGATCTGTTCTACGGCGCACAGCACCGCTAAACCGAATCAAACAGTTTTACGAGTCTAGCAGGCTGATGGGTGATTGATTTCGACCAAAACAAAAGAGGCAAACAAACTATCACACAACAAATTGAATCAACCAATACGTGCTCCGTCAAAGTTCAATGTCAAACAAAACTGCAATAAAAAACGAAAACCGAAAAGCGAACACAAACAAATCCACCCGCCGCAGAGGCGGCAGCACACGAGACGCCGGCGTCAATGAACAACAACAACAACACAAACCAAAATGAAAAAAGCGCGACAAAAAAAACTGAATTTGCAGCCCATTGACCTCGAACTCGACTAGTCCATTCAACCGCAGTGGCCCGACCGCAAACGACACGCAGCAGAGCGGCGCATTGAACGCGACGACGACGACGGCGGCGGCCGGCGGTTGCACGAACAACCACAACAGCTACTCGGTTGACTCGGACGCCGAAGCTCAGGACTCACCGATGCATTCGGATGGAAACTCTGAAAGGCCAGGTTAATAACTGTCGGGTGCGGGCGGGCGGGAGGGGGGGTGGTGGACTGAAGAAGTGGCGAGAAAGATGGCAAAAATCAGTTGTTGTGTCTGTGCGTGCCGCATGGTGTCTGAAAAACGAGCAGAATGTGTGTGACGAGTGGAGAAATGAGATCATGCATGACACATTGGCATTTGCCTTGTGGATTGCGGACGGAAACTGCGAGTTCTGGACAGTGTTTTTGCGGTTTCGCCCGGCAAGCGAAGACCGCGGCAACCAACTCCGGGTCCGGTTCGTCAGTTCGACACACATTGGCCATTGGTGACGGCAGGTGCCGTGGTGGAGCATAGTTGTTCTAGGGGGGGGGGCTTGGGGGGGGTAGAGATGTCAAGAAAAAAAAAATTTTCTATTTTTTTTCTTTTTTTAAAAAAAAAAATTTTTTTTTTTAAATTTTTTTTTTAAAAATGAAAGTTGTTCAGAATTTTTCAGGGAGTCCGAATATCACCATCTGAGGAGCCACCGACTTACCATATGACCCCCACTCATATGGGAGGAGGGTGAAAATTTCAGACTTGGTTTCGGCGACCCCATTTTCCCACCGACGACATCACGTCTCGTGTTTTGCCTCTCAATTCACCTCAAATAACATGGAAACAAGTTCCACAACAAACCGGTGTGATCACGCTGACGACACGAGGCGAAACAGCAACGAGCAACCAACGAAGTTACGCTTGCAGTGGCAGACAGTGCAATTTCCACCTTTCGAGATCCTGAAAAACGATGCGTAAATGTGAGTTCTCTGCTTCTATCTCACCTTAGCGACATCGGAATTTGTTGAACTAGCCTTTGCGACGCTCAAGTACTTCTATGCGCGAGTCGATCATCACTCACCAAGGCTGAAAACAGTCGATAAATCAATCCAGAATACCACCTGCAGCGTTGAAGACTAAGTGACAAGGTAAAGTCAAAGAAAATTTTTGTTGAACTTTCGAAAAATTATGCCAAAAACGGCATTTTCAGGGCACATTAAAGAAAAAATTTCAAAAATTTTTAATAAAAAAATAAAAAAAATGCTCATTTTTTTTTACTTTTTTTTTTAAAAAAAAAATTAAAAAAAAAAAATTTTTTTTGACCCTTACATCTCTAGGGGGGGGGGGCCCAAAATTTTCGAATCTATCTCTATCAGACAGGTTTTTTCGGCTCAGCTTTTATCTATCTACATTTTTTCTCAGCCAGCTATCTATCTGAAAAATTTTGTCTTCGAAGACATAAAATGAGTCAATTTTTTGCTAAAATTGACCATTTTTGCTCGATTCCGTTTCCGTTTGAGATCCATATCATACTGGTGGAAATGGCTTTTGGCAAACGAAATGCACAGTTTTCAACCGCTCAGTCTTGTCCAGCAAGTACACAGCCCCCAACTATCTACCCTGACTTTCTCATGGTTTTCTGTCTGAAGCTAAAACTCCTCACTTTACTTTTCCACAACTCTAGAAAACGTAGTGACGTAACACAAAAATCCGTTTTTGTCAGTTCGTTTGTTCTTTCCTTTATGTTTCGCTCAGCGAAAGCCCAGCTAAAAAGCTGCTGAGATCTGACTGCTCTTTCTGAACACAAGACTGAGCGGTTGAAAATTTCGCCGTGCCAGTATCAAATAATACCGCCGATTTGATCTGAATCTCAAAGAAAAAATCCCGCTCAGTTTTAGGACAATGAAGGACTTTAGCTGCACCACGCCACATGCCTGTTCATCAGCAATACGCCATGATTGTACGATCTCATTTCTGGACGAGATATTGCCATGAATCTTTATAATTGTATTTATCAGCTAACCGTGGCACGGGTTATCTGCTAGTCCCTCCCTGCTAACTTTTCAGACACCACACACACCATTGACGTTTGCTATCTCAACTCTTAACACTTTCTCAACAAAATTTCACAAAAACAATGGTTTTCTTTGCGTGTGTGGTGCAGTCCCCATCAAAATTTTCAGTGTTGTCGATGTGCACTCCAAACCAGTTTGTCACCGATCAAAATGCCGTTTTCAAACAGTTTTTCAAGATGGTTTCCCAATTGAAAAAGTCGACCGAAGCCAACACATGACACAAACGTCCAGAATTTTCGCTCAAACCAATCAGGAATTCAGAAGCGGAGACTTTCAGAGCGTGGTACCAACTACCAGGCTCAAACTGGCACCAGAGTACACTCTCACGAACTGGCAAAAAAAACAATTGACTCGAAATGTCGAGCATGCGGGGCGTTTCTCCAGCTTTTGATTCTTCGGAAGTTTGCGCCAAAAATAACCAAAAAAACCGGATTTTAGATTATTCAAATGATTCTCTCACCAAATGCTCGTGAAATGTCGCTACTCGCTCCAGCTATTTTCAACCTTCAACGAAACCAGCAGCAATTTTTTTGCAATTAGTCTCGAATTTTCGAAGAATTTCTGTTCCGACCACCCAAGATGCGTAGAAAACTCGACCGATAGCAAATTTTTGCAACCCAACCCCGTTTATCCCGGCGCCCGGCCATGAGAAGATAACGATTGAAAAAACACGCATTTTCGCACAGTTTTTTCACGTGAAACAAATTTTCTCAGCCAGCTATAACAGCTATGGGGTTCGATATTTTTTTATCATTAAAAAAATCGGGATTTGAAAAACTCGGGATTTTTTAAATTAATGTTTTTCTATGCATGGCGGCAGACTCCACCCCCACAACAATGCCTGTGGTCAGTTTTAGAAAAGTGAGTAGTCTCTGAAAAGTGAGGAGTTTTACTCCAGGGTGTTCCAGAAATTTGACAACAAATTCCGGTTGAATAATTGAACTAAAAGTTCTTTTTTGGCAGAGGCTTCACATTGGGTAAATATTTTTGTCAAATTCAGCACCGAAATATGTAGAGGGGGTTTGATCGTTTTTGGTCGTTACCGCTTTCGAGCGCGTTGAGTTGAAATAAATTGAGAATTGAGAAAAAAAATTTTTTGTTTTTTTTTCGTTTTTTTGAATCCGAATTTTTTTCAAATTAAAAAAAATTGAAATTTTTTTTACTTTGCTCTGAAAATTCGATTTATGGCATAATTTTTTGAAATTCAAACAAAAATTTTCTTCCCAACTTCTTTGCGTGCTTAGGTACATGTCAGTATTTGGTCATTTTGACCGATGTACTCCATGTTTTTCGATTTGGATGACTTCTAGGGTCAATTTTTAGCGTTGAAATGACTTAACGGAATTGAAATATCGTTTCAGAAATCGTTTTGTTGCAACTTTGAACATGTTTTTCAGTCGGTAGGCCATGAGACCGGGTCGACAGGGGTTGCCGACAGCTACAGCAAACAGAAATTTTTGAACACAGTCAAATTTTGGTAATTTTCTAAAGAGGAACAACTAAGAACGGTTCAATATTCAAGTACACGTCAAAAATTTTACTGTTGAAAATGCAATTTTCCTCTATGAAATGGACAAAATTTCAATAAAACACAATTTTCGCTTTTATAGTTTTCCGGATCGTTCTGAAAATGGTCTAGCTGAACTCAGCTCGACGAGACGCTTCAAACAAATCTAACTTAAAAATTTTTTAATTTTTTTAATTAAAAAAATCCGGTATTTGTCTCTCCTAACCCTAGGCACAGCCCCTCCCAGCCCAGCTCCCAGCTCTCCTGTTTTTATTACAATATTATTCGGCGAAAAAATGGAAAATCACTAAACAAGCTATTTTTTCTTTTTGTTCAATAAAAAATGCACAAAAATCCCCTAATCCTATCTTTTTTCCAATTGCAACCTTTTTTCCGGTCTAAAACAACGATGCTTACGGCTACCTTCGTGTGACAAACAGTACCGAAGATGACAGACATTTTTAGGTAATGGGTGCCAATTTTGGGGGGGGGGGGGGTGGGGATAAGTGGGACCCCCCGGTCGTCTGCTAGGGGGGGGGGGTGCTGCACCGGATGCTCATCGGTTTATGGGGGTGCCGCATTTGCCCCACCCCACCCGCATTTTTTATTGCAAATTTTTCAGTAAAAAACGCTATAAATTTTAATAATTTCGCTAATATATGTAGTTGCTCGTAAGACTAAAGAACCTCATATTTAGTGCATATTATGGACCTGAGAACCACAAAATCATGATTTTTGAAAAAAAATTGTTGGTTTTGAACAAAAATTTGTGATTTTTGAACAAAAGTTTGTGATTTTGGGAACATTTTGAAAGGGGGGAGGGTACCCACGGGGGGGGGGGGGTGCCGAGTCGGTAAGAAGGAGGGGGTACCCACGGAAGGGGGTGCCAGGTTTAGGGGGATGGGCGTTACGGCACGGGAGCCGGGCGGAACAGCCTTCACCCCCCCCCCTCATCTTCAGTACTGGTGGCAAAGTGCAAATGTCATGATCATTAGTCTCTTCTCTCTTCTAACACCACAGACTGCATATTGACATTGCCTCTTTTGTTTTCCAGCATCGACAAACAATGGCGGCGGCGGAGCGAGCGGCGATCCGGCCAACAAGCCGCCGTATTCGTATGCCCAGTTGATCATACAGGCGATCGCCAGTGCTCCGGACCGCCAATTGACCTTGTCAGGTGAGCAAAATTGCCTTTTTTTTCAAATTGCCTACAGGCTGGGATTCGGGAGCCGAGTGAACGAGTATTGTTAAAGCTTTTTTCGTTGAAAATGAAAGCGATTTTTATTGTCCAATTACAATCCCTTTCCTGACAGAAACAAAATGATCACCTCATGTATCTGATCTGTCTTTTCTGTAGAACATAACACTTCTTCTGTCTGCCGTTCTGTAGGTGGAAAGTTTGAACCCCGGTATGGACAGAACATGCACGTGGAGAAACTAAAAGCGTGGGCTGCTCCCTCCTGAGCTAAGGGTAATTTCGGTTCGGGGTAGCAGCGCGTTACAGCGGTTGAACCCGTTTTCGCCAGAGTTTGGTACCTTATGGTTTCCGGAACCAGTGAGCGAATAAACACATAGAAAATTGTCAACAAAACATTTGTTTTACAATCCGCTGTGACACATAAACAGAAAAACACACAGTGAATTTTGAATACAATGCAGATTACAATTGTATCTTTTGCCTTTTCGTAAATTTCGCTTTTGTACAGAATCTGTCTTGACGATCAGGGAAACCGTTTCATTGATTTGTGACGGAAAAGCTTAGATTGAACAATTTCAGCCGAATAGGTATACGGTAGCTCATACGATAAGATCAATTTTAGTTTGAGAAACTATGTACACATTTTAATCTGCGGCAGTTTCACTGATAAAACGTAAACAGTAAAATGAAGAAATAAATACGAGATGACGCTACACGGCTAATTTTCGTGCGTGATCAAACGTCTGTTGAGATTATTAAAGCACTAACGGACGTGGAAAAAGTCTGTCGCGATATATTCCCGCAAATATTCCCGTTTGTGTCTCCGGAAATCTAATTTTCGTTCCGTTGTTTATGTATTTCAGTCAACATACAGTTGGTCAAACTTTAGGCTTTGCGCTTTGTTTTTTATTTTCTAATGACTGAACTACACAAAACTTCTTTTAATCTGGTGGACTGTTTTTCGGTGTGGTATTCCCATCGTAGTCGTATACACAAGCGTTCAGTCAAGACTTTTTGAATCACATGCTCAAGCAGAAGCTGGCTGGTGTAATGTTGATTTGTTGTGCACTTGTTCGACAACCAAGCTGAATTCGCTGCATTTTTTGTTCGCGTCTTGGCACTCCCAAATTGTCGAATATCTGTCGAAGACCGTCAATTTCTCCCTGAACTATTCGGCTCTGCAAAACTCATTTGCCTTGCGAAAAATCGCCCATGCTTGAAAAACACTGGCCAAATCCTACTCTGAAATCGCGGCCGCATTACAGCGGCGTGGCATGACGGGAGGATTCGAATGCCCCCGTATCAAAGAATCGCAAGACGAGACATGTCTACTCGCGCAAAGCCTCCCATCCCGACCATGCAGTGTGGATTGGATAGAGAGAGATAGACAGATATGGATAGATGCCCCATGCCCATCCAATACCAGTCGCCCTGCTGACTCGGCGTCAGCGGTTTGGTGTGCGTTTTATCATTTGATTAATGATGAAGCACAATAATGTGCACACGTGGCAAGTTCTCGCGCGTCCAAAAGAGGCGCCATAGCGATTTGTGGCAATTTTGCACGAAAATAGCAAATATAAGCAAATGATGATCTGGGGAGGGAATGGATGAAATTAATAATAATAATAATACCCTGACCGAGAAAATGCTTCTTATATTTACGTCTCCGATAGCTGGGATGTTCGTTTTCGACACCAGAGTTTGTTGTTGGACATTATCTAGCACTTTTTTGCTTGGTTCGCTTCGTTATGTCTGCTTCAAAATTTTTTTCGTCACGGTTCAGGCAGCCACCCTTCTTTCCGTTTCTTTTCCGCTATTATGCAAGAACGTGAATCGTCTGCTGCAAATGTGTGAAAACGCAGCTTAAAAGCTGCATGAGGCGGATCCACCTGTCACAGTTTTGTTGTTTTGCCGCGCAAGTTTCTCAGCCCGCCCAGCCAATCCTATGGAGCGCACTCCGCAGAGCTTTGCAACAAATTTCAGCCGCACGATGAGAAACACCCAAGCAATCTGTGTCGTGATATATTCGCTCCATCATTTCATCCAGGCGTTTTTCAGCAGGAATCACCACCCCGGGCATCTTTTTTCTTTTATCTGCGGCACATCATTTTCGTTGTATACCGCCGGTGCTTTTCGGGTTGCAAAATCAACCGTTTTTCACTCTCATTTATCGGTTTCTTCACGAAATAGCGCAGTCTCGCTGGTGAAAGAAAGTTTTTGCCGCAACAACACACGTGTTTCTCTCTTCTCTTTCTCTTTCTCTCACATAATACCCGTTTAACACCTGCTCTGTCTTATAGAAGATCATACACAACTTTTGAGAAATGATGAAACGCTTTCCTGGACCGTTGTTGTCTTGTCGCCTTTTGATGAGCATACAGTGCGTCGAAAATGCACGGAATTTATGAAGTAAAGCGAAAGTTTTTCTGAAAAAGCACCAACGAGAACTTGTGCAGAACGAGAAAAAATCTGTTGCAATTTTATTGTGAACAACGGGAAAAACAGTGCATGTTTGTGTGAGAGAGAGACAGAAAATCATAAAAAACGCGGGTGCGGGTCTCACGTGTGGTAAATGTGTTCAGAGATGGGCTTTGAATGAGAAGTGATATTGATGAATGTGTAGAGTCGACACTTTGCTAAGCGACTTTTATTCATTTCAACCGCGACAGGCGAACGATAGTCAATACATTTATGTACACTGTACATGTAAACTGCATAATATCAACCAATCAATCAATCAATCAATCAATCAATCAACCAATCAATCAACCCAATCAACCCCCTTCTGCATCGCAGGCATCTACGCTTACATCGTCAAGAACTACCCGTGGTACCGATGGTCGGACAAGGGCTGGCAGAACTCCATTCGGCACAATTTGTCGCTGAATCGCTATTTCGTGAAGATGCCACGCGGCGACCAGTGCAAGGGCAGCTATTGGCGGCTGGAGCCGAACAGCGAGGAGCTGCTCATTGGACACGCCTATCAGAAGCGCAAACGCAACGGCAAAACGCGGTTGGTAGTTATTATATCAAGTTTCTTTTTCAGACTCTGCGACTCAATGAGTTGTGCAGATGTAGAAAGAAAACTGGTTGAAAACTTTATATGGAAATTCAACATTCGCCTGTTGGACTCGTATCACATTATTGCCAATTTTGAATTCCCGCGTCACGTGTGAAACTGTATGCCTGTCTATGCGCGCAGTAAGTCTGGGAACTAAAAGAACAGATTATTATAATAGGGCACTAGAAACGGTTTCAGGCGCGTTTGAATACCGGCATACACTGGCGTTTTTGAATGCCAGAGACTTTTAGTCAAAACTAAACGCATGTGTTGATTATTTTGTGTAATTCTTTGGTAAACCTGTTAATTATGTTTTTTCCAACAATAGCGCGTTTTTTATGCAAGAACGAGACTTTCGGGAGTCGTTTTTTTAGTGTACACGCTAAAAAACCAGTGCAACCCTTGGCTGCCAAACTGCATAAAATTGCAATCAGAGCTTCTCTGATTTTGCTGAATTCAATCATTCAATTTTGCAATCAATCACTGAACGTTTCGAAAATTTTGCTGGTCCTCATACAAATTTCCATTTTCAGCTCTGCACCAACGTCCCCGACGCGCAGCATCTCAAACCCGGGCGATTTAGGCGATTCAACGTCGGTCGCAGTCGGCAGCGAAGAGCAGCAGAACGCAATTCTCGCCTCAATGAAATGTAAGTGGAGCGCGTTGTTCAGCAATTCCGGGATCTTCCTTGAGGTCACCGGAAATTTCGAGCGTGTCACTTTGAGAAAAACGAAACATCACCAACTTTCAGCAGCGTCGCCTTCCAATTGCCAGCCTCAGCTGCCATCAATGACGGCGACTACGGCCACAATAACTCCGGTGCAAAATCACGTCAGCCAATCGGCGCAGTTCAACAGCAAAGCAACGACGATCAATATTAACAGTAATAGTAATAGCATTAGTAATAATAATAACGACGCAAATACCGGTGGCACCGTCTCAAAGTCGAGCGTCACGCCCGCCGTTTCACCAAATCGCGCAGCGGCACCACAACAAACAAAGACAAGCGCGGCAGACGTGAAATCGACCGCTGCGATCACCGCTCAACAGCCACAACAACAACAACAACGGTCACCGGTGCAGGCGTTCACTGCAGCCAGCAGCAGCGTTTCGGCGTCGCACAAGCCGCGACACCCGACACCGCCGCAAACGGTGAAACTCAACCAGCGAGCGCAACTGGCCGTCAGCCAGCTGGAGGCGCCGTCGAAATCGTCGAGCGGTCGACGCGCGTCCGCGAACAACCACAACAACCACAACAACAACAACAACAACAACAACAACAACAACAACCACAACAACAGTTCGTCGAGTTTATTGGAAGACTCTACGAACACGACAAACGACAGCGGCATCGTCACGGATCAACAGCCGAGTCCGCCGACTGCAACGACGACGACGCCTAGAAACGGCGGCGGCACTAGTGGTAACACTCAGGCGGTCGCAAACGGGCCCGTGAAACAGCAACATCATCATCATCATCAGCAGCAGCAGCAGCAGCAGCAGCAGGCGGTCACGTCGATGCCGTCGACCAATCACCAGCGCGTCTTCAATTTCAGTCCGGTCGAGCAGCAACGGATCGTCGACTTCGCCTCGCTGAACTCGCAGTCGGCGCCGTGCTCGCCGCGTTCGTTCGCCAACTCGAAGCTGTCGCTGTTGCCGAAACGCGGTACACGCCGGCTTTTGAGGCTTTTTTTCGTAAATGCGAATGCTTTTATTGTTTTTTTAAGTTGAGATTTGTTTAACTGTTCTTTACTACCCACCTTAGGTATCAGTTATTTTTATCAATTAGGTATCAATTATTTTTTTGGAGTCTCTGCGACTCAGCGCATGTACGGAAGAAGAAAGGAACCTAGTTTCAGTATCTTATGTGGCAATTCAAAATCGCCTAAGTGACCCGGCGCTATTTAGGGCACTAGGATCACTCTGCCAATTTTGAATTCCCGCGTCATACAGGAAACTGTTTGTCTATCGATGCGCGCATTATAGTCTCGGGACTAAAATAGAAGATCATAGTCGCTCTTAAGAAAAACCGCATTTCTCGATTTCTATGAACCAACAAAAAAAACCATTTTTTGCAGAGCCGCACCCGAGCGGCGACTCCGGCGGCAGTCAGAGCAGCAGCAACAGCGGCGGTCAGCCGGGCGGCACGAGCGGTGTACCGTTTCGCGTTGCGGTCAGCGCCCGCGACGGGCGCAACCGACTGCAACTGTGCCACTCGCCGCCGGAGTACGTGCCCGTCAATAACGCCGGCATCAGCGCGTTGCAGATGCTCAGTCAGCGATCGAAGTAAGCGTTGCCTATCGAACGGTTTTTTTTTCGGGCGCGGCTTTTTCCCCGTTTGCTTTCTCTTACTCTTTTGGAAAAACGCGCGTTTTACCGGAGTTTCTGCTCTCTGAAAATGCGTGTCGGATGGAATTTTCTGTTTTAGTTGAAGTTCGGTGAGTCTGAAGTTGTTTTCGCCTGATGTTCTTGATTTGGACAGAAAATTTTATCATAAGGTTTTTTTCGATCATAAGGTTCTTCAAACGTTTTAGCTGCCGTGGCGGCTCTAAATCTCTCTCGACAACACCGGTACGCGAGTTGCTGGCAGCCAGCAGCAACGGAACATCAACGGGCATTAGCGGTATGGGTGTGCAGGTGTTTTGTAGCGAGTGCGAAGATTCTATCAGAATGCACATTCGATCACAAGTGATTTTAAACAGTCAAAAGCGGCACATTCATGAAACAATGTTTAGTGACGCGTAGCTGTGTTCCTACATACTGCTTCATGAATGCACCGCATTGTTGTACACACACAAACACACTGGCACGCATGCACAACAGAGTGCGCGCGTTTCGACGTGCGTTGTTTTTGTGTGTCTGCGTGCGCTATAGCAATGATAAATGTCGCGCGTGTACGATCTTCCGACAAAAGAACTTTATCCAAGAGTTCCGACCAGCGTTGGAAGCAGTTTTTTTATTTTTGTGCATTTCAGGAACAACGGGTGAATCAATTATTCGGGCGCTCATGGGTCGATCGCCTGAACCGAGGGTGATGAGAAAACGGAAATCCGGTCGGTTATTGTGTTTGGAATTCGTGATTTTTTTCAA
>JASANC010004455.1:0-18567 GCA_030248135.1 Theristus sp. LFF4_11
TGACAGGTGTGGTTCACCGCTCGTGGCCTGGGTGGTAGCGCGTTAGTTGGACTCTTGTGTCTGTGCGTGCGGGGGATCGAGCCCCGCCGAGGGTGTATAGGCACTTAATGGCACAGAAAACTCGATGGGCACCCTACTCGACGGCGTTCTGTACGCTTTTCTGGGTTAGCCCACGCTAAAAACAACAATATCGCCCAAAATCACTGTTCGTCGGCAGTGGCCACAACGGCACGCTAAAAAAGGTGTCCGGTGTCCTGTCCCGCGTGCTGTCCCGGACATAAAAACGTGCCAAACACCAGACTCCACGGCGTTTTGGGCTATGTATGACCTATTTTTTCAAACGTGTCCAACTGAAATGCCGTCATGTGCCGCCAAACATGCGCTTGCCGTTCACAGCAAACCAGACTTTCCGTTTACCCGATTTTTTCCCGTAAACAAATGGTGAATGTCGAATCAGTCACACCAAACGGACATTTTAGTGCCTGCACTTTGACAAACGGGCGTTTTTAAAGCAAATGACGTCATTTTAGTCCGAACACGTTTGGATAAATCCACAATATTAGGACACGGACACCACGCGCAAGAGGGGACAGGGCACCGGACACGTGTGTTCGTGTCGGATACGTTTTCAACGCTGACATGGCTATATACTAACCAGGATTTCACATTGATTTCAATCAAGGGCTTTAAAACGGCCATTGATTCTTTGGGCTAGATTTTTTCTTGGTCAGTTTTTGGCATTCTTTGAAATCCAGGTATACTGGAACAAGATGAAATTGTCGCATTTATTTTTTTGCATGTCAGGATGTTGAAAACAACAACTTTAAACTGTGTGTTTTGAAATTATGCGGTTCCTGAAATATTCGCTCAATATTTATATTTTATTTGAACTGAAATTTGTTCTTATTCATTTGTGAACGTTCAGCATACATTATTTTTTCTTGATCTCAATGTTTTCGTCTTCCGCATGTTTCCCACTAAAACTCAATATTATTATTTTGTGAAAAGCCGGTACACACATTCTGTTGGTTGTCTTTACCATTTAGGTCTGAATAAAGGATTAGATGAAATTTCAAAACCACACTATTCTGTTCTGCATGTTCCTGAAAATGACAAATGCAGTGCAGTAATAAATTTGAGGAATGGCACGGTTTATACGGAATGGCCGAGCAAACATGGCAGCTTTTTAAGGTGCAAGAAGCGCGCGAAATTTGAATGAGAAAAGACGTTCAGAAGTCCAATTGTGTGTCAAAATTGACGTGTTTTTTTAACTATTGACTCTCGTGCTATGTATTCCGTTCATTGTTTTTCAGCGCACACGCGATTGGGAATTATCTTGGCATTCATGAAAGAGACAACTGCTAGTCTGGGACTGAATCCGCTTTGAAGAATACAAGGACTGCTTTATTTATTTGGCCATACTCTACTTATTGGACTTTTACTCCTCTGAAACTGCCAAAACAGCAGAAACTTCACTCGCCTTGGAAACAAGAGAGAAAAACAGAAAAATATACGTACCACCCAAACAAAATGTCAAGTGCAGTTCAAGGCTCCAAGAGATTGCTGAGGCTTCAGCAGCAATATAAACGCCACAAAGTTTAATCAGAAATAAAACAACCGAGTGGAAAACCACCAGGCAACACGTACAACACACACAACCATGTGACTATAATAAAGCTGTTACCGTTGCTGTTGTTGTTGTTGTTTTAGATACACAACAAGAACACTCGGCATATCGGGAAAATCGTGTTTAATTCAATCGGACATTTTTATATTTATCTCCAGCCGTGAGAAGCCCGCAATGTGCCTCAGCTCAGTCAGACACCTTTGGCTGCATACTACTTCTACCATCGGAAGAAAAAACGGACCACGGCATGCTTTATCACTGTGTCGTGGTTTTAGAAAAACGTGCTAAATAGATTCATGTGAAATTGATGGTTTTTTGGTCACCGTTTTGAAGACCGGTTCATGCGGTTCATATCAGATTCGCCCACAGCTATCAATCTTGTTCTGAACACTACTGAAGCAGAAAAATGGCATTCAAATCAACTTGTTTAATTTGTCTGAAAAAAGTTCAGTTTTGAAAAAAAACTGTAATTTTACAGACTAAGCTTTTCCAAAGTTTTCTTGCTTATTCCTGTGTCCCAATCCAGCTACAAAGCTTTTTTGACCCGAATGTTGAAAAGTAAACAAACTAAAAGGCAAACAGCAGTTACTTCAACAAAATTTAAACAGTCGCTTAGCGAATAAAAAATAAGTAATAAGAGTAGTACGCAACAAAGGCTGACGTCTCGTTCACTGTTCTCAGCAACAAATTTCCGCCAGAAAACAGTACCATGGAGACCATTCTAAACCTGATCAACAACGCCCCGGTCAACAGCGTCCCGGTGAACAACGGTGCTCAAACGACGTCCTCGCTGAGACAACGCCTGATGCAACCGTCCTACATCGCTTCAAAATTCGGCCGCACTTCACAAGATCACGATTATGCGACCGATCCTGAGAGCGACTCAACGTTGCTGGTGCCGTTTTCGGTTTTACTCGAGCGTTTACTGAACGCGAGCGAGAGTTTGCGCGAGATTCACTCGGTCACCATTGAGCTGCACCGCTACATACAGTTGTTGGTCGTGCAACAGTGCGCCGTGATTCTCCTACTGCTCGGCATTCTCGTGGGCGTGTGAGTTTTTTGTTTTTTTTTGTTTGTTTGATTGTGTGTTTCCCCAGTACGCAAAAGAAAAGTTTACCATTTCCGTTTCCGTTTCTGAAATTTTTATCAAAAAGTCTAAAATGAAAATTGTATCTGTCCATTTCTGGAGCATCAGACTCATCGCAGAAGAGTGCAGCAAAGGAAATTTTCGGAAACGGAAATATGGCAATAGAAACGGAAGCGGAAATGGAAATGTTTTTTTAGCGTGATCGGTGTTCCGCTGTTCAGTAGTTGTCTTTGCTTTTTCGACGTTTTCCTGATTGCAGCCATCAGTGCATGCGTGTGCTGCAGAGGATTGCGCACAATTTGGAGCGTGGCCTAACATTGGACACCAGAAATTGTGTAATTCGCACGTCGACGTCCTTTTCGAAACCGCATAAACATTCGCAGCAGAAAACTCAGGTGAAAACTTGAGATTTTGTTCACTGGATCAATTTACATTCCATCAAATTTCTGCTGGCTTTTTTACAGTCTTATGAAAGATAACTTTTATGGCCTCTAAACGAGAAGCTTTTTTTTCTTGTCGTCAAATCACGATTTTTTAATTTTTTTTTAAAGTCTCCAAATTGTTTTAATCCCACACATTTTCAGCCAGTCAGCCACGAACCGCGCGAAAGTAACGGGAGCAGTTTGAATGGGAACAACAGAAATAACAACGGAAACTCATGTACGCGACACCCGCCCGCCACTGAAAATCCGGTGAAAATGATCATAAAAACCGAGACACCTGATGATAATAATCAGCATTTAACCGAAATCGAAGTGATTGAAAACTACCATCGATCGAACCACAACAACGATGGACAAGAGAGCGACGATGCGTCGGATCAGATCAGTTTGCTCTCGTCCCGGTGTGTGTATTTACATTTTTTATCAAAGTCCCAAAACTCAAATGTGTTGTCAACCAAAAATTTTGCGTTTGTCAACAGTTTGTTGAGTTTACTCAACAAAATTTGTACTCAACTGAGTGAGTACACTCAACAAACTACAAACAAAATGCTTCAAAGATGTCAACTTCTGCTGACAACGAGCTGAGTGGAAAGTCATCTTCCACCTTTACAGAAAAAAGTAAAAAAAACCATGCAGATGTACACCCAGCAAACGTTGACTTGAAAATCAAACCACCAGTCACCCTCGTGGCCTGGTGGTAGTGCGTTCTGTCTGTGCGCTCGAGGGATCGAGCCCCGCCGAGGGGTGTATAGGCACTTGATGACAGAGAAAACTCGATGGGCGCCCTACTCAATGGCGTTCTGTACACGCTTTTCTGGGTTAGCCCTGGCTAAAAACATCGCCTAAAAATCACAACAACAACAACAAAAACAAACAACAACAACAACAACAACAACAACAACAACAACAACAACAACAACAACAACAACAACAACAACAACAACAACAACAACAACAACAACAACAACAACAACAACAACAACAACAACAACCAGTAAAAAATCAACAGTCGAATCGAACTGCAAGAGAATGTAAAAACAAGCAGATCATTTGTGCAGGTCTGCGTCGTTCTTGTGGCATGACCCGTTGCCGACGTCCCCAGTGATGATCAGTCACAAGCAACGCCAGCAGTCGCTCGCGTCTGCATCGGCCGGCGGTGCCAGAAGAGGTGATTCAATCGTAATGCTAATTGGCGGGAGGAGTTTGGCTCTTCTATCTGACCAGCCACTGTTTCCAAGCGAAGCAAGGTTGAATTGAATTCGAAAGTCATATGACTATTGTGACATGCGTATATGCAGACGGAATTGTAGGTACGTAATGTATGTGCACACAGAGAATCAGATAACGAGACACTGCAAAGACGGTCACGCTTGCAAAAAAGGCATACCGTATTACCTCTAATAAACCCCCATGGGGGTTTATTTCTTCAGCGACTTCTGGGGGTGGGGGTTTATTTGGGGGGGGTATTTTTTTGGGGGGGGGGTTTATTTACAAACAAATTCTAGGGGTGGGGGTTTGTTGAAAAATGGCAAAAATACCTTGCATGGCAGGCAAGAAAGTCGCAGAAACTTCTACTTTTCACAAGAGATTTCCTTTTGTAACAGCCTTTTGTAATGAAATAGTCATCCCTTTGGGGCCTTTGGTAGCACAATTTCACCAATGTCACTGCATTCAGCCACTGAATTCGCTAGGTAGTGTTTCAAACAGGTTTCTAATAAACCCCCATGGGGGTTTATTTTGGGGGGGATTATTTGGAAACTTGTCGAGGGAGTGGGGGTTTATTTTGGGGGGGGGGGTTAATAGAGGTAATACGGTATTTCAGGAGCGCAATGTTTTCACAGTGAACACGTCTCATCTCTCGTTCATCAATCGAACCCAAGCGCCGATTTTTTGTTTTACTTTTGCCATCATGCTTTCACATACCCTTCCTCCTACATGTACGAAATTCCACCTAAAAGCACAAAAAGTAATGCCCCAACTGCGACCGCAGCGAGCACGCAGCGTTTGTACGAGCGTAATCGGGCGTCGAACGTGGCCGGAACGACGGCGGCACCAGCAATGCCGCACCAGCAGTCGCGACGCGCCAGTCCGAGTTCGCGGCGGCCGAGTGCGCTGTCCGCCTCGTCAACGACGCAACTCGCCGAGCGTGAAACGCTCATGCCGCGACGGTAATGAAGAAACCAGCAGACACACCCACGATGGGAGACGACAAACTAAATAGCAATGTTTTAGGTTCTGCGATGCGTGTGCAGATGTTAGCAAGGGAAATTTTTCTTTGTGAGGTACGCCAAAGTGACTCGGTCGTTATTAATGGGACTTGGATCACTTTGTGAATTTTGAATTCCCCCGTCATGCATGAAACCGTTTACCTATCTATGCGCGCATTGAGTCTCGGGACCAAAATAAAAGATAATACAATAGGTATACCGGCATGCATTTTTCATTTTGGTTCTGTGACTCAATGCGCGCGCAGAGATTGAACAGCAGTTTCATGCGCGACGCGGCAATTTAAAAATCCGGTTAAGTGACCTGAGTTCCTGTCGACGTCGCAGACGCAGTGCAGTCGCAGAGCTAGAAGAAAGAACAATAAACGGTTTACACAATTTGGAGATCACACTCGGAATACAAGTTCAAACATGCGCACTTAGATTTGTTAATTGGACATATCATCATAGATCTATTGTAGATTTATTTGAACGTGTCCGCAGTAAAATGACGTTATTTGCTTCAAAAACGTCCATTTGTCAAAGTACAGGCACTAAAATTTCAGTTTGGTGTAACTGATTCGACATTCACCATTTGTTTACGGGAAGAAATCGGCTAAATGGAGTCTGGTTTGCTGTGAACGACTAGCGCATGATTTGCGGCACATGTTTTTCAGTCGGTAGGCCATGAGATGAACATGATATCTTGTTGATTGGCGTATGTTATAGGTCTACAATGGAGTTGTGCAATATATTGTTAAACAATTTGAGCGGAGATGTTGGTTAATACCACATCACACGACCGTTTTTCAGATACCCGATAACATGGCCACATGTTAAAACTTGCGTGCTGAGCTAAACTAACGTGTTAAACTTGCGTCCGTCAGTTGCCAGCAACGTGATCGCGAAATCATGGTACGTGTTTTCGATACGATGATTTGAAGAGTGGGCTCTCGCCATGTGGCAGATAGCATAGCTGGTTGAACCGGAAAGTAAGTGTCTTGGGGGGGGGGGGCGACCGGGTCGACAGGGGTTGCCGACTTAGCTACAGCAAACAGGAATTTTTGAACACAGTCAAATTTTGGTAATTTTCTAAAGAGGAACCACTAAGAACGGTTCAATATTCAAGTACACGTGAAAAATTGCCCTGTTTTACTGTTGAAAATGCAACTTTCCCACTATGAAATGGACATAATTTCAATAAAACACGATTTTCGCTCTTATAGTTTCCCGGATCGTTCTGAAAATAGTCTAGATGAACTCAGCTCGACGAGACGCTTCGAACGAACCTAACTTGTAAAAAAATTAAAAAAAAAAATTAATTTAAAAAAAATCCGGATTTTTTCCCCCTAACCCTAGACATGACGTCATTTCAGTGGGACACGTATAAAAAATATGTCATAGTTTGCCAAGTTCAAGTAGAGATTTGGGCCGCATAACGGTAAGGTATGAACTTTGGCACTGAGAAAGTTATGCAACATCCTAGCGATCGATGCCACCTCCAGGCGGTCCCAGCGTGCCCATGTAGCCCTACACTCGGATTCCCGCGCGACGAAACGTTTTCTCATCTTCGAATGAGTTTAAAGAGTTTCTTTGCAGCTCGTCGTTCCTATCGCTGATGACCGATCGTCCGCCGCCCGTGCAGCAGCCAAGGCCAGCGGTGCAATGCCGTTCGATCGCAAGCGTCGACACGAAGGACGGGCGACCATCGACTGCGCCCTCAGCACAGCAGCCGCAAGTGGTCGTCACGTACGACGCACGCGACCGCCGACAAACGGACGAAGAGCGATATTGAGTATTGACGGCCAACAGAAGGGCAAACGATCGTTCGATCATCGATACTGATTGGTTGTTGCGATGTGGTACAGTATGTTTCTTTAAACCTGACCTTTTGAGTGATGCGCGGATACTACAAAATGAACGGAACGAGACCAGGTTGAAAAAAGACATCCATTTTGCTGCAAATGGCAACTTTCATTTCGACCAAACCCGATTTTCAGGTTCGCTCTTCATTAACGCAAGGTTTGGCGGGCTGTTTTCTGCTAAAAATAACAGGTTTAATAAAACATACTGCACAAACTTGAAGATTGTGTAATCAGCGTTAATAATAATAAGTACGCGCTACTCAACAGCCTGTTGACCAACCAAACCGGCGGTAGCTCAATAGCTTTTAAATGAATGAAAGAAATGAAAAAAAAGTTGCTGAGCTACACAGAGATGATGTTCGTTCAGTTCAGTAGCGGTGCTCAGTCAGCTAATCACCCCCTCAGCTGCTTCTTGTTTGCCCATAGTTTAATAGTTCTTAAGGATGGCGATTCTTCACTGATGCTTACCCCATCATTAAAACAAGAACAGCCATATTTAGTATTTATGGTACAATTTTATGATCAATTGACATGTTTTCTTGACGAATAAAGCAAAAAACATACAGTGAAGGCACGCAAAAAAGCAATCAGAAAAAAACCAGCATAACATAAGTGAGCAAAAAACAGCGTAATTGTGACCCTCAAGTCGTGAGTAGTAAAGCTGCCCGAGGAAATCGAAAGATCCACACTGTGTGACAAAATTATTTGCAATCAGTGCAATCAGTATCTCCAAAAACAGGTGATAAACAGAAAACGAAACCCTAAAACAACGGAGCGAATCAGCAATCTGCCACAAGCATCAACAATTTTCAATCGTCACGTGCAATCTCGGGGAGCGTCAAATCCCGTCGCAATACGCGCGCCATTCTGTTCAGCAACGCGTGCTCCGGCCGCAGCACCGTGCCGTCCTCGTTTCTCGGGTACACACTGATTGGCTGGTCGCCATGATCGACCAATGGTTGTGCGTGCGTGCAGCGCGCCAGGTGATCGGTGAACGTGCACGGACTGATCGACCACGACCGCTCCGGCGGCGACGTCACGCGACTGAACGTCCAACGCTGCGCAGACACAAACGAAACGCGAACAATCTCGAAAGTGCACAACTGGCGTCCATTTGGCTCAGGTTGAATTTAGCTTGACTCTTGAGTTGTGTGTGTGCAATGAACCCACCCCTTGGTACCTGAAGACAAAGACTAACAGGCCGAAGACAAACGAAAAGCAAAAGGCTGTCACAAAACATCGCGCATCCACACCGTATGGCCAGATACTAAACTGATGCCACATCTACAGTACATGAAAATTAACGGGTATAAGCCAAACAACCAAAAAGCAAACATGAACGTGTATGAAGCAGAACAACCCAACAAGACCACCGCAATACCGGCTGCATTTGCGTCCAAACGACCGTCGAATCGTCGAGCCGTGTTCGCCTCCAAGGCATATGCACCACGCCGCGGTGCGTCAGCAGATTTGCACAGTGGGCCCTCAAACGGCGTGACACCGCCGACAGACAGAACAGAGATGCCGAATCTGACGGGGGGCATGTGGAGATCGTACAAAGTTGAAAATTGAAAATGTTGAATCGCTGCCACGTGTCTTTGTGAATTCGTAAGCATCGTAAACTTCAAATTCCGAATGGTGATTGGCTTACGACAATGGAAGCACCATACTACGAGGAAACCAATCAGCCAGCACGCTCAAGGGGCTTTGATGAAACAGTATTTAGCGACCGCGTATGTTTCAACCATACCACGTTTCAACTTATACAGCCACGCGTCACTAAATACTGCTTCATGAATGCCTCTTTATTGCTCAATGCTGTCCAATCAGCAAAAGTTGCTGCACTAATGTTGACTCTACTATGCAACCAAACGAACCAAGATAGGACACAATGACCACCAGAACGTCATCGGGAAGCGAAGTGAAACTGCCGCTGGCGTTTGGAGGGCGCGAAAAGTTTCCAGTGGATTTCGCGATTGCTTCGTCTTCTGCTGAATCGCCTGCAGGGTCAAGCACGGTCACTGTGTTCAGGAACGAATTCCACTGCAACCGGCCGATTGAACGTCTGAAATGCAACGTTTTGTCGAAGGTCGATCATGAAATGTTGACACACGGCATCTATCGTATCAGCATGTTTGCTGTTTTGCATGGTCCCACAGCAGAGCACCCTGATCGTCAAGAACGACGACACGGCTACCGTATTACCTCTATTAAACCCCCCCCAAAATTAAACCCCCCCCCCAAATAAACCCCCACCCCCTCGACAAGTTTCCAAATAATCCCCCCCCAAAATAATCCCCCATGGGGGATTATTGGAAACCTGTTTGAAACACATACCCAGAAAAACATACACATAAACAGTGAATTCAGTGGCTGGTTGCAGTGAAAATGATGAAATTGTGCTACCAAAGGCCCCAAATGGATGAGTTAATGGTAATTTCATTACAAAAGGCTGTTGTAAAAGGAAATTTCTATGTAGAGCAGAAGTTTCTGCGACTTCCTTCCTGCCATGGAAGGTATTTTTGCCATTTTGCCCACCCCTAAAAATGGTTTCCAAATAAACCCCCCCCCAAAAATAAACCCCCACCCCCAGAAGTCGCTGAAGAAATAAACCCCCATGGGGGTTTATTAGAGGTAATACGGTAGTTTTCATTTCTATTCTGCCGATTCAATTTCCTTCCGTTTCTAATTATACTTCTTGCTGGCAATCACGAGGATGTTGCAGCAGGCAGGCAACTTGCATGCGCTTGGTTCCCCAGCGACACACAATCGTCACGCCGTCCGACCGTGTGGCGTAGCGCGGGGCAGCTGCTGTCGTGCGAACGGGGCGCATGCGGCGCAGAACTAATGCACTTTTATGGGAACACACCGGCACGCTGTGTGTTATTGTGCATTTATTCAAACGTGTCCGCACTAAAATGACGTCATTTGCTTTAAACGCCCGTTTGTGAAAGTACAGGCACTAAGCTTTCAATTTGGTGTGACTGATTCGACATTCACCATTTGTTTACGGGAAGAAATCGGCTAAACGGAAAGTCTGCTTTGCTGTGAACGGCAAGCGCATGTTTTGCGGCACATGACGTCATTTCAGTGGGACAAGTTTAACAAAATGTCATATCAGTAGGTAGGTACCACTTTTAGTACCACGAGCCACCACTGTCGCACGAGAATACCACAGTATACAGTTGAACTTTAAATTACAGACAATCAGCTGATTGGTTGTCGATCGCGTGATGCATGCTTTCTGTGCATGCATTCTGGAAGTGGAGTCTGTCCGTGCACAGAAAGCACACAACACATGCTCAACAACCAATCAGCTGATTGTCTGTAACGTAGAGTTCGACTATGGTCACTGAATATGTCCCTCACCCCGTTCCCACCGCACCCCAGAAACAAAGCACACCACAACAACAGACACACCCATCGTGCGAGCATGGCATCATCTTCTGGTGAACCATCGTGCACCCGTTCACCCAATGCGGACACCTGGCAATCGCCCAGCCATCCGCATACGCGATCATCCTGTTGTGCACCAGTTCACCGTGTGCGTGATATTCGTCGCGTCGCATCAACTCCCCGCAGACGATCGTGTAAACGTGACGGCGTTTCGGCATCGTTGGCGTGCCTGCAACGGGTGGGCGGCAATAATTAGTCTGTGCTTTAGACTACAGTCTGTGCGCTCGGGGGATCGAGCCCCGCCGACGGGTGTATAGGCACTTGATGACAGAGAAAACTCGATGGGCGCCCTACTCAATGGCGTTCTGTACACGCTTCTCTGGGTTAGCCCTGGCTAAAAACATCGCCTAAAAATCCCAACAACAACCACAACAAATGGCGGTCAATTTATTCGAGGCGCGGGCTCTTTCACATTAAAAAATGAGGGTTTTAATTGTATATTGCATTGTTTTTTTTGCGCATTTGCAATCGCGTTGCACGGAAAAGGCTGCAGATGGAGATTTTTTCAGTCGCTAAAACTGAACGCGTATTTAGAAACAGCGAGATTGTGCGAGAATGGATGTGGCTCGTCGGTCAATGAACACATAACGGAAATAACGGAAATGCTCTGTCTCCTCGTTCCAAATTAAGTCAGCTTCTTAGATCTTCTATCGGTGTCAAAATAACGAGTCATATTTACATGTGATTGGAAACATGGAACTGATTCCCTACTCATTGTATCAGGGCATGATCGCAAGCGACAACACAGCTCGCTAAAAACAAATATCGGTCACGTGGCCAAGTTGATGCACACTTAATGGCGAATTAAAAACCAACAACAAATCGTCACGAAAGAAGTCCACAAGAAAGAACCACACAAATCGCCAACCTTCCATCAACTGCAGCCGTAAATGCAGCCGCGTCCGCTGGTAGAATTGCGGCACGGGCGTCGGCTTCTTCGCCAGTCGTTGCCGCTCAATTTCCTCCTCGACTCGTTTCAGTCGGTCCGCATAGGACATGTCCAGGCGGCCGAGCACGTGCAGATGCTGACTTTGCGGTTCCGTCTGAAAAGCCCGTTCACACTGTGTGCGTGTACGGCACGGCACAGCACGTCTCGTGTTTTAGCATACTACCGTTCATGGCACGGCACGGCCACACGACACGTTTGAATGTGTGGCTGTGCTTGTTGTTGTTGGTGCGTTTGCTTTGCTAGAATTGAGCAGTTGGCTCATTTTTGAGACATGCCATTGGTGAATGGACGTTGACCAATTGGCACCTCGAATGGTCATATCATATAATATGGCATGGCTTATGGTAACGTGCGAAAACACTGTTAATGGTATCCATTTAGTAATTGAATATGGTCTCGACTCGATCGATACGATGACATGACTGCTAGGTTTGTGTTTTTTACGGCGAACTAATGAACACCAAACAAGCTACTACAAACGACTAATTGACAAAACAACAGTTCTTACAGTAAATCTACCACACCGAGAATCAATGACGACGTCTCTATTCATCAGATAAAGCTTGGGAGAGCCTCAAAATGCTCAACCGCCCCTTTTTCAAAGTCGTCACATTCGATGACTATGATGATCATGGTAAACAATGCTGTACTGTACTGTCAAATTGATACGCTTTGTTTGCGGTTTCACGGTTTCGTTTCATTGCGGTACATATACCGGAATTCCGGTCCGGTAAAAAAGAAAACCAACACAGCACAAGGCCCACCTGACAGATGTAGCAGTCCTCTCTGCTCGCCTGCACCGCCGCTCTGTACGCCCGTTTTTCTTTCTGGCGTGCTTCTTCGTCCGCCTCCGAGCTGTCCGCGTCCGCGTTCTCGACATTTCCCAGTCTCATCCCCGAATCGTCCGCATCAAATTCGTTTTCACCGGGCTCATTCGTCGGTATCAGCGGCACCGCGGGCAAATGTTTGTTGAACGCGGTCACGCGACGTTTGCGGGTGGCGCGGTCGGTCTAAATGGGAGAGACGGGTGCACATTGAATGGTCGAGGTCTACAATGGGAGAGACGGGTGCACATTGAATGGTCGAGGTCTACAATGGGAGAGACGGGTGCACATTGAATGGTCGAGGTCTACAATGGGAGAGACGGGTGCACATTGAATGGTCGAGGTCTACAATGGGAGAGACGGGTGCACATTGAATGGTCGAGGTCTACAATGGGAGAGACGGGTGCACATTGAATGGTCGAGGTCTACAATGGGAGAGACGGGTGCACATTGAATGGTCGAGTTTTCAGTGGGGATTTGCAGCGTATGATTGTGCGATGGCATTTCGGAGTCGCTGACTTCTGGCCCATCTGGCTTCTGGGCGTTCTCATCCCCCTCTTTGCCTTGCCAACCGCAAACCAAAAAAACACCGAAAGCGGCGTTTATGAAGCAGCATTTAGTGACCCCCAAAATGGTTCGCAGTGCAACCACAAACAGGACGCTACCAACCATTCAATCAATAAAAACCACTTTTGATGGTTGAAAGTAAACAAGTTTTCAGCAACCGTACTTCACTTGCACGTTGTACCAACTAATTACAACTAGGGATGGAGCCGGTTCCGGTCCGGATTCCGGCGCCTAAAATTGGATCCGGATCCGGTCCGGATTCCGGCGCAATTTTGCCGGATCCGGCCGGAATGGCCGAGACCCGCGAATTAACACGTTGATTCCTCCGTTTCAGAGCTGTTCAATGGTTTGACAAATTTGTTTCGGTGCTTTGTTGGTTTTGTTGTTTTGCATTTGATATTCAAGATTCAAGATTTTATTTAACGCGCAACACCTTTAACAAAAACACAATGATAAACAATTATCATAATGACAAAATTATCAAAAAAAATGAATGAAACAAACAACTATTATATCATTGTTTTGTATCGGGTGTCGGATGTGGGCAAGAATTGCCCATGTATTTACCCTAAAACAAGCTGAAGTTGAAAAACATTTGGAGGCACAAACTCTATCCAAAAAAAACTCAATTCACACACAAAACGAGAACCGAAAACTGAAGAACCCGAAACAATCAATAAACAAAAAACTTCAATGAGTGGCTTTCTTAAACACAAGATAAAGAACAGCAACGACGCCTGTGACTGCTCAACACTATGATGAAAAAACCAAAAAAAACCAAAGAATCAAGTCTATGAGCTGTCTCTTCATTCATCATTTTGTTTTTATGTTTTTTTTTTATTTTATTTTTTTGCACATCTTTTTTCTTTCTTTTTTCTCTTTTTTCTTTTTTCTTTTTTTTTTAAGAGACGCAGAAACAGACATATCGCAAACACACAAAGGACTCTTAAAACAGTCACACACTAAGACAAATACCAAACACGATCCGAAACGCACTGAACATAAACGAAGCAACCGAATCAAAAAAGAAACCAAAAAGAAAGCAATATGTGATCAGTGAGCGCTTCTTTAGTTTAGTGGTCTGTTCAATGGTAAACGGTTCACTGCTTTTGTCTTGAGTGGTAAACTTATGTGCAGCATAGTCCATTATAAAAAACGTGGCTGCCAGCTTTTGGCCGACGTTGTTGATGAACAACAGCAGGTTTTTTTTTGAAATCAGTCATATTCAGTTAGCTGTCAAACAGTTGCTTTTTTGTGAGCCCCAGAACACCAGCGATTTTAGCGACGTGTGTTACCGTGGGTGTGCGGGGGTGCCGTGATCCCCTAAAACCCCATAAACCCCCCAACGACGAATCCACGAGACGACGAATCCATTTCAATGGTGTTGCCCGCCGTTTGCGCGCTGAAGCAGCGCATCGAACAAGTCGATGCGAGTGGCATTGGTACGACGAAAAAAACGCTGCTGACCAGCATCGACACACGCTTCCGTGCGCTTTTCCACAACGAATCCAACATCATGGCCACGTACGTTGATCCGCGATTCAAGAATACTGCAGTCGTCTTCGAAAATGAAGGCGCGATTCGTTGTGAACTACTTCACATTGCAAAGAAAATCTTGAAACGACCGGAGACGCCCACAAACTGCGACGATACATCCGAGATCGCGAACAACGACGATGACGAAAGTGAACACGAGCCCGAACCAAAAAAGAAATCGACTGGCTTCTACGGAGGCATTGAGTTTCACGCTGCGCGACCGCGCAACCCGTCAGGCGAATCCAGTCCTGATGACGAACTGCGCGGCGAAATGAATCTGTACGAGTCAGATGATTTTATCGACGAACCGGATAAAAGTGATCTAATGCTAGACTTTTGGCGGCTGAACTCGTCTAAATACCCCAAACTATCGACAATCGCGCGCAGATACCTGGCACCGCTATTAACAAGCGTGGCAAGCGAACGAATGTTCTCTGAAGTCAGGCAGGTGTTTGTGCACAGCCGATCTCGTCTGTCAACTCAAACGCCGAAAAGGTCATGTTTCTGAATGGAGTGTTGCCAGCACTTGATTATCCCTATGCGATGTGAATTTTGTCAATTGTTGTTGTTGTAATTTTTGGTTGGTTCATGTGCTGTGTGCTGTGTCTTGCTGACTTTGTTTCTGTGTCTGTGCTGTTTTATGCTGAAAATGTGATGAAGAAATGACGAAATGTGCGTAGATGTTTTTTAGACATAAAAAGGTCATTCCGGTCCGGATTCCGGCAATTTTTGCCGGATCCGGCCCGGCCGGAATGGGCTTTTGCCGGATCCGGCCCGGATTCCGGCAACTTTGCCGGATCCATCCCTAATTACAACCAAGGAAATGATTCTCTTCTGCATCGTTCCATCAATTGCGCTGCTATGTGTTTGTCAAAAAAATTAAAAACAAACAAACACAACACCAAATGCGCGTGTCCAATCGTTCGTTGGTCACTATAGGCGAGCGCAAGATCATACTGGAAACGATCACAGCAAGCGGCGTGCGAGTCGAACGACTGAAGTTTCTGGGTTCGCGCTTCACGTTTCAGCGCTTTCTTCGTCTCTTTTGTCAATGTGGCCCGGTACCACTCGCGACCGCAACAGAGCACGTTTGCTGGGCAGACGCTGGAGCGAGAGAATAAACAGCAAAGTGTGCAATGAGGTATTGCAAAACTTGAGCTCAGCACGGTGCCACGGTGCCAAGGTACAGCTGTAACTCATGGGCAATTAACTGATTGGCTGCTTTTACAATTAGATAAAAACTTTAAAACATCATAAACTGTATCAGCCGGTTTGAGTTTCTATACATAACCGTATTAACCGAACGTATAAAAACCACACAGTTTGTCACCGCTCGTGGCTTGTAGCGCGACTCTTGTCGGGGGTTGCGTTCGGGGGATCGAGCCCCGCCGAGGGTGCATAGACACTTAATGACAGAGAAAACTCGATGGGAACTCGACGGCGTTTCTGGGTTAGCCCCGGGCTAAAAACATCGCCTAAAAAACCGTCATCAACAACAACCACAAAACAACAGTCTCACTTCAGATGCTGATACATTACGGTTCGTCTCACCAACAACGGACATCCGTATGCGGCGTTCAGGCAAGGTGCTGCGACGTTGCGACAAATGCTCAGGTGGTCTTCGGTCTGCAAACGAACGGTACTGACTGAGGCGATCGGTCGGTTCTTGATGATTGTTATTTTTTGGCCCACCCTGTACTTTTGACGCACGCCAGCATACGTCAACGTCCGTCAGCATCAAGAACTGGTCTCATTAAATACGGTACTACCACACCCAACTCAATAAAGTTGGCGTGGCCGTTGGCCGAAGCCATTAGTTGATTCATGCTACTTGTACCTGTGTCTTTTCTGTATAACGGTGGGAGTCAGATTAGTTGCCGTTTGTGTTTCTAAAGGCGGATTTAGCAATTAGGTTTGTTGTGCGTACGCACGGACATGACTAGGGTTAGGGGCTTTGAAAAAAAAATTTTTTTTTATTTTTTTTTCGTTTTTTTTTAAATTTGGATTTTTTTTTCAAACTTAAAAAAAAAATTGAAAAATTTTTCTTCTTCTTTGCTCTGAAAATTCGATTTATGGCATAATTTTTTGAAAGTTCAAACCAAATTTTCTTCCCAACTTCTTTGTGTGCTTAGGTACATGTCATTATTTGGTCATTTTGACCGACGTACTCCATGTTTTTCGATTTGGATGACTTCTAGAGTCAATTTTTAGCGTTGAAATGACTTAACTGAATTGAAATATCGTTTCAGAAATCGTTTTCTTGCAACTTAGAACATGTTTTTTCAGTCGGTAGGCCATGAGATGAACATGATATCTTGTTGATTGGCGTACGTTATAGGTCTACAATGGAGTTGTGCGATATATTGTTAAACAATTGGAGCGGGGATGTTGGTTAATACCACATCACACGAGCGTTTTTCAGATACCCGATAACATGGCCACATGTTAAAACTTGCGTGCTGAGCTAAACTAACGTGTTAAACTTGCGTCTGTCAGTTGCCCGCAACGTGATCGCGAAATCATGGTACGTGTTTTCGATACGATGATTTGAAGAGTGGGCTCTCGCCATGTGGCAGATAGCATAGCTGGTTGAACCTGAAAGTAAGTGTCTTGGGGGGGGGGGGGGCGACCGGGTCGACAGGGGTTGCCGACTTAGCTACAGCAAACAGGAATTTTTGAACACAGTCAAATTTTGGTAATTTTCTAAAGAGGAACAACTAAGAACGGTTCAATATTCAAGTACACGTCGAAAATTGTCCTGTTTTACTGTTGAAAATGCAACTTTCCCTCTATGAAATGGACATAATTTCAATAAAACACGATTTTCGCTCTTATAGTTTTCCGGATCGTTCTGAAAATAGTCTAGATGAACTCAGCTCGACGAGACGCTTCGAACAAACCTAACTTGTAAAAAAATTTTAAAAAAAAAAAAAAAAAATTTTTTAATTTAAAAAAAAAACCGGATTTTTTTTCCCCCTAACCCTAGACATGACACTAAAAAATGGCCATGCGATTTAGAAATCGTGTTGTCTGTGTTGTCTTAATGCATAACGGACACGATTTCGAACGACGTCTGTGCGTACGGACTAAATATTAAATGGTGTTTTCGCCTCAATAAAACTTTTGTACTATCTGAGTTGTGGTCGTGGGAACCATCTTTTTCCATCTAACGGCAACCGAACCAACCAGGTCAGTCTGGGTTTTTTTTGCAGAAAAACGTCGGTTTTTTGCAGAAATTTTGGACCGTTTGCAGAAATTTTTTAGCAGATTTCTGCAAATTGCAGAAACAGATTTGCATACAAACTTTGGTTTTGCAATATTCATTTTGTGCTTAGCGCTTGACTGTGGTTTCACATCAACATGGAAGAAATTTCAAATAGGTTTTTTTTGTCAAAAAACAGCTTCGGCGGTTGCTGTAGCGCAACGATTGGCGTTTGTCTTGCCTTCGACAGTAAAATTTCAAATTTCAAATTCGAAAAATAAAACAGAATCAGATCAAATCGAAAATTATTGTTTGCTGTCGTCAGGCTTTCTGTTTGGAATTAGATTGAAGTGATCCATCATCCACACAACAGAAGATGCAAAAATAAGACATTGGCGGAGGTACGGTTCGCAAGTTTCTCGTCGAGCTTGTCGAGAATCTCAGCAACCGATTCGAAGACGCGCACAGCGTTCTAAAGGCTGCCAAAATATTTTACCGTCTGAGATGGATGGATCTGAACAGCTGCTGGCGTACGGAAATGCCGATCTGCTGTATCTGCACCAGTTTTATTCATCAATTTTGCCGGGCAAGGGCAGTATCGCTGACGAATGGAAACGATTGAAATGCGAACAAATTCAGTTCCCTGGTCCGAGTATAACTGCAGGCAAGCATGCAGTATCTTGGGATGAAAGCTAAGAGGCGATACAAAATCAAACCGAACAAAGTGAACTGCAGCTTTGAGAACGTCGAACCGACCGAAGCCATCGCTCTGATTGCGAAATTTGAGCAATGAGGGTTTTCATTTGA
>JASANC010004456.1:0-25657 GCA_030248135.1 Theristus sp. LFF4_11
GGTGGGGGTTTGTTGAAAAATGGCAAAAATACCTTGCATGGCAGGCAAGAAAGCCGCAGAAACTTCTACTTTTCACAGATATTTCCTTCTGTAACAGCCTTTTGTAATGAAATTACCATTAACTCATCCATTTGGGGACTTTGGTAGCACAATTTCATCATTTTCACTGCAACCAGCCACTGAATTCGCTGGGTATGTGTTTCAAACAGGTTTCCAATTAACCCCCATGGGGGATTATTTGTGGGGGGGGGGATTATTCGGAAACTGGTCGGGGGGTGGGGGTTTATTGGTGGGGGGATTAATGGTGGGGGGGGGGTTTAATGGGGTTAATACGGTAGCAAGCAGAAACGTGTATTTTGGCCCTGATCCCTGTGATCCCTGCCCTGTGATCATTCATCCATAAGGGATGTTTTTCACATTTTTCACCAGACAGTTTCGTTTGTGGGTGTTGCTGTTACCGAAACAGCCAACGGTTATTTTGAAAGGTTAGCGGATACGTTAGGCAAAGAGTTCTACGAGTATGCATTATTTTATTTTTATACTTTTTTAACTACTGAGGTACGAAATTTCGACAGGAATGGAATCCAAGCAACGCCAACTTGGAGGGACCAGAGAAGGCGCTTACAAAAATGTAAATTTGTTGAACTAGTATTGCAAATTGCATAGCTGCAATGCATTTCATTATCAGTGGTTTGTGAAACATCAGCCGATTGGAGTTATATTTTCAATGGGTTTTTGTTACAGATTGAATTGTCTTAGATCAGATTGCTCAACGAGAGAAAAACCACGCGAAGTTTTATCATAGCAATAACAGAAAACTTGAATAAGTTTATGTTGCTTTTGTTCGTGCCTTGAAAACTGACGCTTCGTTTGCTAGATTCAATCGAGACATTTAGCAGAGACCTGTATTTTTGGTGTATTTTGTGGCGGGAGACCATTTTTTGTGATTATTTGCATGTTTCGTAAACTTGTTGGCAGCACTATACTGACTATAATGACGCTTACGAATATGCAAATACAATGTAAAAGCCGGTAAATGTAAAAAAACAAATCGGATTAAAAACATTTCGTATTCAGTATGCAACGGTTCGGCTGGATACAAGCTAATATTTCGCGCCTGTTCCAAACAAGAACCCACAGTTGCGCGCTGAAGTCAATGTTTTTTGCGTTTTGCTCTGTCATTCGTTTGCAGAAACTGTAAAATTTCTCTCAAAATTGTGATCAAATCTGACTTAAATCTTCCTGAACAACTGGATCTAAAATTTCATTAAATATGGTTCAACACAACTCGAGAAATAACGCGTCAAACACCTATCCACTACTTCTGAAACACACTGTAGTATAAAAACGCTTTCTGACAATTTAATAACGATGGTTCTGTCTGTGACGTTTCTTGGAGGGTTGGCTGGTGCTTGTTGTTTCCCGGCTTTTACTGCAAAACCACAGGAAGGAGCCCAGATTTTCTCTGATGTTTAGACGCTTAAAAAAAGCCATTGCCATACTGTTCTGTGCGCCAGAGTTCATATCATATTACTGTCCGGTCCAAAATCCACAACATCACCTGAGATGCTCGTAAGATCCCGGCCAATACGTTTCAAATTCAAACATTCATCGACACAAACACTCAAAAACAAAATAAATTCAAAAAAGAAAAATGCAATTTGAAAGGCTTACGTTTGAACCTGATCAGGGCCACACACCAGCCAATCAGCTAATGCCCTAAGTTTTTGAGTCCGACTATACTTGATTTACTTAAAATGCTACTGAGCTACACAACGGTGCTTGTGGTTTTTTACGCCACAACCATGCATGTCCCCGTAAAGCAATATGGTAAATACATAATTGACATACCGCATGGCATTTCGGTGCCAAGTGAACAATAATCGCTACGGAAACAAAATGTATAACCGGCATGATTTTTTGGATGTCTGATGTGCACAGAACGCCGTTGATTTTGGAGTGATTTAGTTCGTAAAATACCCACATGTATCTTGTTTGATGGTGTTTCACTTTCGATTTGGTGTGTGCTGTGCGCTATTAACAACAGCCAAAGTGACCAGCCGCTGACGGTGTAATGGAATGTCAAACGGTGTGACGTGACACGATTTTTGTTCGGCATGCAAATGTAAAGGTCACTGTCAAAAAGGTTTCACAGAAGTGCAGCATAACACCGTGCGATGCATGTGAGCGATGTTTTTCACACGGACTATTTACCGGACAGTTTCGTTTGTGTGTGTTGCTGTTGAAAGAACCCGCAGACCCAACGGTTATTCTGAAAAGTAAGCGGCTACGCTAAGCATGGAGTTTTACAAGTAGCGTGGGTGGACGTCATTTTATTTTTCACCGTTTTTTACCACTACTAAGCCGTGAAATTTCGACAGAAATAGAATCTCAGCAACGCCAACTTGGAAGACCATTGAAGGCGCTTACAAAAAATGACAGAATAGCTTAGCACTGTGGAACTGCAGTGCATTTCATTATTAGTGATTAGTGAAACATCAGCCGATTTGAGTGCCAATGTCACAATGGATTTTTTTGCTACAGACTGAATTAGTGTCTCTGATCAGATTACTCAACGACAGATAAACCACACAACGTTTTATTATTTTATTATCACATTAGCTGAAAACTTAACTGGTTTTGTTCTTTGTAGAGGGCGGTAGGGAGAGCGAGGCGAGGCGAGACGATAGACCCGACACAAGGGGGGACGAACAGATAAACCACACAACGTTTTATTATTTTATTATCACATTAGCTGAAAACTTAAACGGGTTTATGTTGCTTTTGTTAGTGCTTTGAAAACTGATGACGCTTCTTTTGCAAAATCAAGACAATCAGCAGAAACCTGTATTTTTGGTGTATTTAGTTGTGGAGGACCCATTTTTGGGATTACTTGCTTGTTGCGTAAACCAAAATCAACCATCCCTGAAAGGTGATGTGATCCCTGCCCTGTGATCATCCATAAATGTAAGGGATGTTTTTCACACCTTTTTACCGGACAGCTTCGTTTGTGTGTGTTGCTGTTACAGGAAAAACCAACGGTTAGTTTAAAAGGTAAGCGGCTACGCTAAGCATAGAGTTCTACGAGTATCCAGGTGGCGTTTTTTCTTTTTTTTCTACTTTTAATTACTGAGTGTTGTGAAATCTCGACAGGAATGGAATCCAAGCAACGCCAGCTTGGAGGGACCAGAGAAGGCGCTTACAAAAATGGAAGAATAGAGAATGAGCATTGTGTTTGCAGCTGCAGTGCATTTTATTGCAGTGATTAGTGAAACATCTGCCGATTTGAGTCTCAATTTCATAATGGATTTTTTGTACAGAATGAGTTGTCTCAAATCAGATTGCCCAATGACAGAAACACCACTCAAAGTTATTATCGTATTAGCTGAAAACGTAAGCGGGTTTATGTTGCTTTTGTTAGTGCTTTGAAAACTGACGCTTATTTTACCAAAATCAAGACACTTAGTGGAAAGCTGTATTTTTGGTGTATTAATTGGGGGGGTGTTATTTTTGTTTTTGTTCTGTTGGTCAAAATTACAAAATCAACCATCCTTGAAAGGTGATGTGATCCCTGCCCTGTGATCATTCATCCATAAGGGATGTTTTTCACATTTTTCACCGGACAGTTTCGTTTGTGGGTGTTGCTGATGTTACAAGAGCAGCAACGGTTATTTTGAAAGGTAAGCGGCTACGCTAAGCATAGAGTTCTACGAGTATCCAGGTGGACGTTTTTTTCTTTTTCCACAGTTTTAACTACTGAGCTACGAAATTTCGACAGTAATGGAATCCAAGCAACGCCAACTTGGAGGAACCAGAGATGACGCTTACAAAAATGTAAAAGAGTAACTGTTGAAGACTGTCGAGCTACAGTGCATTTCGTTATTAGTGATTTCTGAAACATCATCTGATATGTTTAATGAACTCTTTTATTACAGCTTGAATTGTCTCAAACCAGATTGCCACACAACAGAAAAACTACAGAAAGTTTTACTATCGCATTAGCTGAAAACTTAAACGTTTTTTTTCTTTTGTTAGTGCTTTGAAAACTGACGCTTATTTTGCCAAAATCAAGACACTTAGTGAAAAGCTGTATTTAGTTATGCGGAAACATTTTTGGAATTACTACGAGTTCTACAAGTATCCAGTTGGGCGTTATTTTATTTTTCTACTTTTTTAACTACTGAGCTACGAAATTTCGACAGGAATGGAAATCCAAGCAACGCCAACTTGGAGGGACCAGAGAAGGCGCTTACAAAAATGTAAAAGTAGTGAACTATTGTATACTGTATAGCTGCAGTGCATTTGTTTATCAGTGATTTGTGAAACATCAGCCGATTGGAGTTATATTTCAATGGATTTTTTTTGCTACAGATTGAATTGTCTTAGATCAGATTGCTCAACGAGAGAAAAACCACGCGAAGTTTTATCATAGCAATAACAGAAAACTTGATTGCTTTTGTTCGTGCCTTGAAAACTGGCGCTTCGAAACTGTCAAATTGAACCGAATGACAACAGTTAAAGGCCCGTTTAGCCGTCCGGACGTTGACGCACGTCGCCGTACAGACATACACGGACGCATAAACGATGACGTGAGATGAAGTGACGTGCCGCATGGTTTTAGAATTTTTGCTCGTTTATGCGTCCGTACGGCGACGTGCGTCGACGTGCAGACAGATACGGACGCATAAACGATGACGTGCCGTGAAGTGACGTGCCGTGACGTGCCGGATGGTTTTAGAATTTTTGCTCGTTTATGCCCCTGTACGGCGACGTGCGTCGACGTTCAGACAGATACAGACGCATAAACGATGACGTGACGTGCCGTGACGTGACGTTGCATTTTAGGTTCTGCCCTAAAAAGCCGTACGTCAGCGAGCAAAATTCAATCAAGTTGTGTGCCAAATTGAAATTGAATATATGCGACAACAACCAATTTTGACTGGAGAATGGAGATTGCAACTCAAATTCGAAACAACCCACAGATTCAAGTCTTTTGAAATTTCGTCTTTCGCTCAAGTCTTTTGAGCAGTTCATTCAATGCAGAGCAGAAGAACAGGCGAAAACACATTGTGTTTTTCAACAGTGCGCGTGCACAAATGGTTTGCTGCGGCTGCACAATTGCTTTGCAGCAATAATACGGACTATACAGCCAGCATGGCGCAGTGGTTCGTTCAGGGTTCGACTCTCAGAATGTGCAGATGAAATTTTCGCATTTTTTTGCCGCACGACAAATTCTTTGGTGTTCTGTGGATTGCTATGATTTCAAAACAAAGTCACTCACAAATTTGCATCCAGCCCTTCAGGCTCTGTTATTTTGTTGTGAATAGCCAGGGAATCGGCTAATTGCTTGGTGATCGTGATGCATACATTTTGTGCAAACCTTTCTCAGCCTCCACACAGCAATGCCTGCACAGAAAGCATCCATCACGTGACCACCAACCAATCAGCTGATTCACTATAATTTAGAGTTCGTCTGTGGAGTTCATGTGATGGCTGAAACTCACTGAATTAGTGAATTCACTGAATAAAAGCTAAACTGCTGACATTTTTGTTTGAGAATACAGAAAATAATCAGAAAAATTGTCTATTTCAGGACGATAGTGAGTGAGCATGTGCTCACAATGGAGAACAACAAAAGTAAATAAAATTGATAAAATCGAGAACCTAAAACCATCCGGCACGTCACGGCACGTCACGTCATCGTTTATGCGTCCGTATCTGTCTGAACGTCGACGCACAACGTCGACGCACGTCGCCGTACAGGAGCATAAACGAGCGCGTGTTCTAAAACCATCCGGCACGTCACGGCACGTTACGGCACGTCACGTCATCGTTTATGCGTCCGTATCTGTCTGAACGTCGACGTACGTCGCCGTACAGGGGCATAAACGAGCGCGAGTTCTAAAACAAGACGTGAGGTGCCGTGACGTGCCGGATTGCTCTTTTTTGCAGCATAGACGAGGTTTGACGTGACGTGACGTGCCGTGCCGGATGCAAATACGGACGGCTAAACGGGCCTTAAACCTTAAGAACGCTGAAGTTATGCTGGTGGCACTCAGTGTATTCGATTTTTTTAAAGTTCATTTTACACATCTTGCTGTGTCTGATCAGCCAGTCATATCAGGTGATCAGAAAAAACGTCATTTAAAAAAAAACCTGGATTTCGTAACTGCATCAACGTTTGTATCAAATTAACATCAAGCTGATTCATTTTGGCGACGCCAACTGGCGGGACCAGAACAGCGCTTACAAAAACAAATAAAAGCGATTATTACTTTAGAATTATCGATATAGTATCGCTAATGGCTTGTGTAACCAACATCAACAGTGTAAGTCGGTATTTTGATAAAGTTTGTCGGAAAAGTATCTTTTATGATTTGATTTATGACCGTCTTTATTTCGGTTTCTACAACCACTATCGAACTACTTCGAATGAAAAGAGTAACTTCTTTTTTGGCGACGCTAACTGGAGGGGCTCGAACAGTGAGTGCTGCTACACGTAGTATACCAATTTTCAGGGCGAATGGCCTAACCTAAGCGGTCCCTTAAGCATTGGGCCATTTTTTTCTAACTCATTTCTGGTACAAAGTGGCGCCAACTGGCGGGGCCGGTGTAGCGCTTTCAAAAACAAAGAAAGTAGTTTAGCGCTTGAAATAAGCTGTGTCGTTTTATATTATGCCGCTGTAAAACATCAGCTGACTGAAACGGATTTTTTTTTAAACGGCGACTAAGAATTTTTTGGCAAAAAGATGATCGATTTTTGTTTTATTATAGAAACAACATTAGAGTGCAATTATTTTGGTTTCAGTTTCCTGCACTGAAGTCAAAATGGGTGTGAACTTGAAATTGTGTGAAACACCGCATTGAATATCCCTGAAAACATAATAACTTCCGTTGGTTGATGTTTCATTATTACTTCAATATAACGCCACACAACACATGCTGCGTCAATTTGAGTTTCCCAGCCTTGTAAAGCGGTGCCATAACTTCTGTTCATATGTTCACTATAATCTAGCTACACAACATTCGTTGTGTCATGTTGAATCTCACAGTCTCGTGATGCGGCCAAAGGGCAAACGGCAAACCGTGAAAAAGATACAGGGGGGGGGGGCAAAAGTACCGTTTTCGCAAGATTTGTTTCATTATACAGGGTGGGCCAAAAAAAGGTTCCATTTTCAAACTGCTGTCACTGGCTCATATTTCAATATTATGAGCTGAAATTTTCAGCATTGATAAAACATGTGATGCCATTTTTCTGACAAAATGTTTATCCAGTTTGGTCAAGTAGATTCAGTTTTACAGCACAATGTTTAAAAATTCCCAAATTTTCAAAAAAACGGATTTTTAACCAAGAATTTAACAACGAATCATTGCTCATAGACATCCAAATCATCATCCAGGTTTGTCGTCCGGCAGCGGCTGGATGGAATTTTACGCGAAACTGGCGAGTCACTGCAGAAAAACTTTCAGATTGCTCCCACCAGATAGCACACCAGACCCGTTGTTCTGCTGTCCACTTAACCATGACGAAACTGCAGAAAACTGAAACTGAAACACTGTTTTTATTCAAACCGCAGAAAAACTTTTCAAAAGAAACAAATTAACAGACAGAGCAACACAGAAAACAAAAAATCAACTTAACAATTCTTTCTGTCGCAGGCTGCTGACTCGAGTCCGTTGTGAAACATCAGAATTTCGCTCGAGGTGCTCAAATGCAATTCAAGTGTGAGACCTTTCCACTCTGAGCGCATGATTTGAACTATCGCGGGTATCCAAAAAGACTAATTTGTCACTTTCGCAACAGTTTCAAAATTGAATCACGCATCTTGATACTAATTTTTTCTTGCACTCATTTTAGTCAATTTGTTAATTTTTCGAGTTTTTTTAGAAGTTTCTGCCACAGTGAGCGCTAGGAATTATATATCGGAAAAAAAATTTTGTCAGTAAAATGGCAACGCATGTTTTATCAGTGCTGAAAATTTCAGCTCATAATATTAAAACACCAGCCAGTGACAGCAGTTTGAAAATGGAACCTTTTTTTTGGCCCACCCTGTACTTGTTAAGCTGGTTTACTATCCACAAGTAACGGGTAGTTGAAGTCAATGAAAGTCGACTTGAAAAAATCTGCTGACAATTAATTGGTCACGACACAGGGAAAACGGATCGTTTACGCAGTTTTATTGTACACGGTAATTTTGTGTTTCATAACAATTAAGCCTACCTGTGCAAACTAAAAATCATACTCACTTCGCTAACTGAATCTCGAAAAACAAACAAACAAAACACCGACAAAAAAATTGTCCCACGATTCACGAATCATGTTGTTGGCAAGACAGGCTGTAATAGTCTGCATCAACCACTGTGAAATTTGAATTTTAGAACAAATTCACCCCAACACGGATAACCAAATGCGTATTCGTATTATCAGTAACCGTATCCGGCAAGACAGACCGCATGGAGCTGCAAAGTCTGGACTGCAAGAGCATATTCATGTGAGCGCTCATTATTTTAAAAGCGGATTGTGATGTATTGTGGAGTCATTCAAACATGCCGGAACCAATTTGCGTCGTCAATGTGTCCCAACCAACGTCATTTGCCCCAAAAACGCCCGCGTCTGTCGTACGCAAGCGGCAGAAGTTCAGTTTGGCTCACCACTCTCGCGCGTATTTTTGTCACGTGGGAAAAAATCAGCCAAAAAAAGGTTGTTTGCTGTGCATGACAAGCGGATGACGTCATTTCGGTGCGACACGTTTGAAGAACCCGGCGATATCTATGTTATATAATTGGTTCTTTGGTGCCGAGACTCAGTGCGCGTATAGATAGGTGAACAGTTTCACGCATGACGCAAGAATTCAAAATCGGCAGTGATCCGAGTTCCCTAAATACGGCCGAGTCACTTAGGCGCCTTTGACTTACCACCTAAAGATTGAAACTAGTTTCCTTTGACGTCTGTAAACCCACTGAGTCCCAGAACCTAAAAAAATTGATAATGGTATAGATAAATCGGTGAAAACAAATCAAAAACGGAATCGAGTGATCATCGTATCACCAATGACGTCCGGTGTTCCACCGTCGCACCGGCAGCACCCGTTCACTGCGCGCGTGTCGCGGCGTCTCAAATTCCTCGAATCCGCTGTTCGACGCGCCGAAGCCGAGACTCGTACAGCGGTGGCCGGCGATGAAAAAGTTCCAATAGCAGTCGAAACCCTCCTTCGGTCGACAGTAGGTCCACTCGAGGCGATGCGCCATTCGCCGTTCGACGATGCAGGCGCGGACGTTGCGATCGCAGTAGCAGCCGTGTTTCCTGCGGTGACCGGAAGTTTTTTTGGTGCATTCATCTTTAAGAGAAGAATCTGTTCCACAGTTCTCCAACACCACACCCGGTGTGTTTATTCAGGAACAATGCAAAAGTGGAAAGCTTGCTAGTGGGAGGGGTCATTATCTGTACTGATGTGTGATCAAACTGTCAACCTAGGGGAGGGGCGAAATGCATTTTGCATTTCGTTGACCCAAATTATGCCCATCTCCTGTGGGAAAGTCATTTTTATAGTGCGGAAATGCTGGAAAAAACGCGAACGTCTTATGAATTTGCCTGACGCTTATGAGCGCCGAATAAAACAGAACAGAACAGAACAGAAGAGAACAGAACAGAACAGAACAGGACAGAACAGAACAGAACAGAACAGAACAGAACAGAACAGAACAGAACAGAACAGAACAGAACAGAACAGAACAGAACAGAACAGAACAGAACAGAACAGAACAGAACAGAACAGAACAGAACAGAACAGAACAGAACAGAACAGAACAGAACAGAACAGAACAGAAGAGAACAGAACAGAACAGAACAGAACAGAACAGAACAGAACAGAACGTCGTCGCCTACATCCATCCGACGTAACGGCGCACCGGCCACTTGGGCCACATGCAGCAGCCCCATTCGTGCGGCGATCGGAACGCGTCGCACGCGCGCAAATCCTCCGGGTCGCAACCGGCCTTCAGATGCTTGAACTGTTCGCCTAAAATGGCACACCCAAATTTTGGATGATATTTGGAACTGACACTGAAACACGCTCTGATACCGTATTACCCCCAATAAACCCCCATGGGGGATTAATACATCAGCGACTTTTAGGGGTGGGGGTTTTTTGGGGGGGGGGGGGATTATTGGTGGGGGGGTTTATTTAGAGGGGTAGGAGTTTGTTGAAAAATGGCAAAAATACTTTGCATGGCAGGCAAAAAAGTCGCAGAAACTTCTACTCTACATAGAAATTTCCTTTTATTGTATAACAGCCTTTTGTGATGAAATTACTATTAACTCACCTATTTGGGGCCTTTGGTAGCACAATTTCATCATTTTCACTGCAACCAGCCACTGAATTCGCTGGGTATGTGCTTCAAACAGGTCTCCAATAATTCCCCATGGGGGGTTATTTGTGGGGGGGATTATTCGGAAACTGGTCGGGGGGGGGGGTGGGGGTTTATTGGTGGGGGGGATTAATGGTGGGGGGGTTTAATGGGGGTAATACGGTATTAATAGTAATTCTTCTAATTATTATAAACGCAAACGCGTATTGAAAACAACAGGAAAAGCGCACCGAATCCGCCTTTGAACAGAATTTCAACCTGACCTTGATTCATTTTAACATGACTGATTGATACAAGTTGCACTGTATGACGTGTTAAACCTACTTTTTTCGTCATTTTTATCTCACCTTCTTCAGTTCGTGCGTATGCCACACCGGCATCATTTGTGGCCGAGTCAACAGCGGCTTTGCCTGGTCTGCCAAATGCGGCCAATGATAACAAGGTCAATAAATATTTTATCATTTTAGTCCTGAAATTATGAAATGAATTGGGCAAATGCGAACAAAACAAAAATAACCCGAAGAATAAATGATGCATGGAATCAGCGACAGACTTTTCCTGAAGCGCTCACTCAAAAAAATGTCTGTGTTGCTCCCAAACACGTAGCGGATGGATGTGTGTTCCTTCAAATTTCTATACCGATTGATCTTGTTTGTAAAGTTCGTGATTTCTGCATAAGATTACTGTAAAATATTTGCACAAATATTATAAGTTCTATCTACATATCCACAATACGGTCAATTCGTTCGCTGCGCCCGCGCAAAATTTACTGGAAAGGTGGAATATTATGAATGTTGCTGGAAGATTATTTGAAAAGAAATAGAATTGAAAAATGCACCTAAAATTCTCGCTCGAAAAAAAAAACAATCGTAATGCGCTCAAAGACATGAAACAAAAAACGATCATAAAACCGTTACCGTATTATGATACGAATTTCAATCTTGTTCTGCATGTACATATAAATTCGTGTTTAATTTGACGAAAAATGGCGGAGTGAAATTTGAATTCACATAAAATTAGAATTAATAATCAGTTTGGCTGCGGCAATAATATCGTGGACTAGCGCACCTAAATTTTTCGCGTTTTTTCTGGCAAAAAACTTTATGATCGAATAAAGTGGAAACAAAAATGAAAAATATACGGAGCGCGCGCGTTAAATTTCCGTTTTTTTATGGAGAAACATTGAGACCGGTTCGAAACAAGAGAATTTTGAAAAAAACGGTGGATTTTATTAGAAGCAGTTCATCAAAACAATTGATTAAGAAAAACAATCACACGATTTGTTGCGTTCATAAAGTTATGAAGACAAATTGCGATAAGAATTGTTGATTTTTGCACGCGAAACAATAAAAAGAACGCAATGACTGCTCAACAAACAGGTGTGAAATAGACTCGATTGACAAGTTTTCAAGCACGGCATGAAAAAACGAAAAATCTTACAAGGACACAAGTAAACTTTTACGGTCATACCGTGACTGTGCATTCGTCGGCATTTTCGCACTGTTATTTTCACTTTTTATACCCGTTAGGTTGTGATTTTTACAACCAATATGTCCTTCGCACCAATTACAACCCGGCTTTTTTATTAATCCCGTAGTAAATTTTTTGAGTTACTCAAATTTCCCGCCGCTACAACGTTCAAAACTTTCAACACAAACCTGTGATTGTGTAATTTTTAATTCAATTACGCGCTCACACTCTCACCTTACCCACCTTCTGTCTCCACGTAAATTAATCCCTTTCCAGTAAAACAACTTTTGCGAAAAACAAACCGTGAAAAAGTAGCAAGACAGAGTGCTAAAAACGAGTGACATTGGGAGATTTTATTATTTTTAATTGTCCTTCAAGGTGTGAGAAGATCTGTGTGAAATTTGGCACGATTTTTGACCTTGGAAAATATTCTTTATGCAGGAAAATGCGTGGTTATTTGTAAAATATTAACATGCAAAGTCTTTTTTGAATTTTCAAAAACATTGTTTGCAATAAAATTTACTTATTAGAAATGCTTTTTATCGAATACTTCGCTCAATTAACAAAATTAAATCAATTTTTAAGATATTTGAAGAAGCTTCTCAATTTTTTGGTGACTTTATTTTAGACCTTTAGACATTTACCCATTCATAGCAAGTAGGTAATCAATTGATTTCATTCGGCTATTGTACTTTTTTCAGAGGAACTTTATTCCGTTTCACAAAAAAAATCAAGCTGGCCAGTTTACAATAAACTCACAGGTTTCAAAAACCAGAATTCTAGCAAGTGTGTACAGTTAGTTTTTTTTTAATTTAAAAAATACTAAAAATGCGAGCAATTTGTTGTTTTCATAGCCCAGTTAAATAAGTCATAGATAATTTTAACAGTTTTAACTGTCACTTTTCATAATTTTGACACGTAAATTACGCGCTATTTTTTATTGAAAAAATTATTACTGCTCCACAGGTTAAGGATTTTTTTCTGAATTTTGACATTTCAATTTCATTGATTGCGCGGGTTTAACTGAAGCGGAAAACTTTTGCTGTGCGGTGTTGTTAAAACAAAGATATTTCTTGAGAGCAAAAAGCACGCCACTTTGAAATTCGCTACGCTATTTAGACTTAGTGGCGTTTTTTGTGAACGGTTGAGAAATGTAGTCCACTAAATTGCAATACAGGTTTATACGACTGCAACATAAAAAAGCTATAAAGTTGAAACCGATGTTTTGACCGGTTTTGGTGAAAAATAATTGTGGAAAAAAACTCAATTTTATCTGTAAATCAACATCTTCAATTTTTAATACTGAAAGTAAAGCCAGACAAAATATGAATAAGGAAAAAGTAGCAACTTCATACTTTCGGAGTTCCTCTACGCATTATATTCATTGAAGAACAGTTTTTTATTCGTTTTTATATAAATAAGAGAAGTTTTTATTTTAGAATTTGCAACAATTGAAGGTCGTACATGCAGGAATATGGAAATATATTCATTCTATTTTTCAATAGGGTGCATATAACCCTCAGACTTGTCGGTGATTTTCACGTGTTTTGAGTTTCAAAAAGTTTTGCGTCTGATTAAGACAACTTCTGAAAAAATGTGAAATGGTGTCTTCCACTCGCAGAGGCAACAAAATTAACAATAATTGACAGCTTTCATAAAATGCGAAGTTCAACTCAAAATAGATAACTTTGTACGAAACCGCAAAATTTTCATCACTTTTTTAAATTATTCTTTCTGTAATTTTGTGGTTTCGGCAATTTTGGAAGTGAGGGGCGTTTGCGAACGCCGCAACGGGCACGGTACTTCAGCGTTTCCCATTCCTCCTCATGCATCAGCCGGTGCGTGGATCTGTTTCGCTCGAATTGGTAGCATTGGAAACAGCTGAAAATGACAAAAAAGTAAAAAAAAAACAAATTTGTACGGAAGACAGATGAGTTTGGTCAGCAAGTTTATGAGGAAGGTTCAGCAGAGAGTCTGTACGGTAGTCTTGTGTTGTGAGAGATTATTGGCTGTTTTGACATCCACGCGGGCTTCACATGATGGGAGAGTCTTTCTGGAACCGATGGCTTTTATTAGTTACCAGATTCAATAAATTTGCTCCGACTCCAGCGAGCTTTGCAATATTTATAACGCTGTAAGATAAATCAAACCAGCCAAAAATTCCAAATCAGTCGATCCGCCCCCGAAAGCAACTCACTAAATCACTTCGGCGCAGTCGCAGATGTTCTCCGGGAAGCAGTGCGCGATCGGCGCGAACGCCGCCTCGCTCTCCGGGTCGTTTAGCGGGTCGAAAAGTCCCGGCGGCGGGCCACCGCCCTTCGGAGCGGGCGGCGGTTGGTCGGGCGGCGGCGGTGCACCGCCGTGTTCGTGCGGTAGATGACCGTCCCGTTTCGACCGTCGTTGCTGTCGAAGACGCTCGCCCGGTTGATGCGGGTGATGGCGGAAAATGTTGTGACCGCGCGTACCCGCTCCCGGCGGCGGGGGCGCTCCGTAATCCCCGTTGTCGTAGTCGTCCGGGTACTCGGGGGTGGTCGGTGGCGCCGGCGTCGTTGGTCGTTCGACCTTACCGCACGCCTCGGCGAGCTGCGGGAGCAAACGATCAGGAAACTTTGTGGTATGCGAGTTTTCGGATTGTTTTCCGAACTTTATATTGTGGACTCACTGTCGTTATTGCCACGGAATGGCCCGGTTCCCAGTAAACATGGCAGCTTTTTTTCAAAGTGCACGGAGCGCGCGACAATTGAGTGAAAGGAAAAGCACGTTCAGAAACGCAATTGTGCGTTCAAATTTGACATTTTTATTTTTGAACTAAATTGATTCTTCGTGCTATTCTTTTCCTTCTTTCTCACATGCACATACGATTCGGAATTATCTTAGCATTTTTGAAAAGGACAATTTCTAGTCTGCGACTGATCCCGCCTTGATAGAAAACAGAAGGACTGCCTTATTTATTCGACCATGCTGTACATCAAGTGAAAACACACCGCCGTATCACTCAAATAACGCGACATGCATCCATGTCCTAAAAAAATCCACCAGCGCAATAACTGTCGTTCTGTGTGAATCGAATAAATAATGGATAAATCAGAAAATTCCTTCGTTCAAGAAATCAAAAATTCCTGGGAAAGCCACAAAAACCTGAGAAACAAGAATAGCTCCTTGTTTTTTGCTTACGTTACGTTTACTGGGCATCGGACACGGTTCGCCGACGTGATACCCGTGCCTACCGGCGTTTTCGCGGTTCACGCACGAGTGCATGCGTACGAGCGAGTCGTACTTTTGCTCGAGCACCTGTTAGTTCTGGTTAGTTTGTGTTGTTGGTTTTTTTTGTCTTCGTTTTATATTCGACACGGTCTCAACGTCCAGGCTCAGGCAAGTGCAACAAGCTGGTATACGAAAAAACAGGGAACACCAGACAGCTCAAAAACAGAAATCAACGCTGGTTTGTTGCTGCAACACGATAGGTTTTGTTTTTTTTCTTTAAAGTCAAACTCGGTGTTCAGTTTGGCTTTTTTCTTTGTTTCAACTTTCAGCTTTTGGAGAACTTCCCAATGAAGTAGCGTTTGAAAACATAGACCGATTGTTGTCTCTCATAAGATGCTAGCACAGAAAAAAACTACTAAAATTTGGTGTACATTAAATTTAGAATATAAACGTTCAAGAATAGTTGTCCAATCGGGACGTGTATCTCGGAAATACCGCACAAAATCAACCAGAATTGTGTGATGCCGGGTTCATTTCGACCTGGCCGACGCCTAAAGAAGGGCGGCCTCATCTCATCAGTGAACCCCCTCCAGAGCCACTTCCAGAGCCAACCTCGCGCAAATGCTCCGTCATTTTGCGGCAGTTGCGCGCGGCTGAGCGACTCTGCTGGTAGCCGGTGCCGAGTGCTGCCTCCCACTCCACCAGGCGCTCTTCGACGAATGTCTCGACACCGTTCATCTGCGCAGCACGCGAACGCTCTTTTTTAGTTTTTCCCTCTCTTTTTTTCCACACCGTAACAAACTCGTCTTAATAACCTTAACTTTTTAACATGTCTCGCGTGATGTCCTCCTGTCTACCTTCATGTCCCCTTTCATGCGCCCGTTTTCTTGTCACGAAAACATTTTAAAAACATGTATTTCACGAGAACAAGTCATTTTACACAAAAAACTTATTTACGAAGATGAATTTTTGGGTCAGAGCATCACACGGACATGTAGACAAGACATGACACTGGCGCAGGGCACGAGGCACACGCGGCACATGTTTTTCAGCATGTTGCGAAAGTTGAGATCGAAACGTTCTGTGCGAAATTTGTGGGATTGTGCGGACAACCATGTTGATTTCTTCACTGGTTTTTGACGATTTTTCGCCTGTATTATTTCAGCCGCTATGACTATCACTATCACATGTCACTGTTTCAGCCGCTTGTTCTGGAATCGCACCCTGTACAACAAAGCTTACACCCTGTACAACAAAGCTTACACCCTGTGCAACAAAGCTTACACCCTGTGCAACGAACTGCAGCGATGTGCTTCTGCTCAGATTGCACTATCACAGTTTTTTTCTGTTTTTTTTTCCACAACATACCGCTGTTATCGCCCCTTCAATGCAATGTGCCACTTTCTCACACTGGTCAAGTTCTTCCTCCTGATGAGGACCTCCGCTATCACCGCCGCCGTGACCTGCGTCCTGAAAAAAATATTTTTATTGATTTTCGATTTTTTGTTGAAAAAAAAACGAAAAAGCTGAAGATTAAACAAAATCGTTTTTCGAACTGTGAATTTGGAAATCATGCGGATGCGCGAGCGAGCGCCAGCGAGCGGACAGCGCATCATCATGCGGATGCGCGATTTATGTACTTGTATCCGTGTGTACCACATCAGAGACTTGAAAAGAGTTGTCGAGCCAAGTCTCTCACTGCTTAGACAAAGCCATATTCCTCCTTTTATATGCGTCTCCCGCATTTTTAGATAATGTGTTCTTGACTGATTGATAATGCAGATCAAAGGTATTTTAACGGGAACTTTTTCAAGGCGTAATCCGCCACGTTTTCGCCTTTGATGTAGTTCTGCAGAAAATACATGCAACTCACTGTTGGGCCCTCGCTTCTGACCTCCTGAAAACCATCAAGAAACATAACTGAACATCGAAAAAAATTGCACGTGGAAATGAAATGGGTAAAATGCGTGTCACAAAAGAATCGACAGTACAGTAGTAGTTTTGCGCAACTTTTGCGCTAGGCTAGACGGCTACAAGACTGGAGACGCCGTCCGGTGTCCAGTCAGCATGGGTGTCCCGAGTGCTGTCCTGTTGCAACGCTGTGTTCCGGAAATCACAGTGGCACCGTAACACTGGGCGATTTGGGTTACTTTCATCTCCAGGATCACGCGGGACAGCCAAGCGGACGGGACAGGTCTTGTGACACTATGCATCAGCGTCTACAATTTCATGAAACGATGCGTGAGCCACATGACCGTTTCATTCTCAGTGATTCTTTTGGAATATACATTTGGAACACAAGTTGAACACTTTTGCTTCTGTACCGTATATACTCAATTGTTTAGTTTCTAACAATGTTTAGTTCAGCAATGTCACTAAAACTATCAATGTTCATATACATTCCGAAAGAACGTCCGACAACAACAAAAAACTACAAAAAAAGAACGACACCAACGGCGATCTTGCGCTCGCACACGCACGGACACTTCGCGAACGCCTCGTGGTAGAAGACGCACTCGCTGACCAGCAACTCCATGCAGTGCTTCTTTGGCTGCAACGTCGTCAGGACGAACTCAACGGGGTTGTCGAGCTCGGGACCTTCGCACGCGCCTTTCACTTCGGCGAAATATAGGAGTAGAGTTGTGAATAATGAGATTAGGCTGTTCATGATGAAGTGTGGCGCTGAAATGAAGCGATTTATTTGTATTTTGATTTGTTTTGCTCGATGGCCCAAATATTTCGATGAAAACACAAACACGTTGGTGCGATGTTTTTTTGAGTAGTTTTCTCGCTTTCAGTTTCGATTTCTTTGTGCGACTCCTTGTACGAGTGTTTTTTTCAGAATCACCTTTTCGATTGTTCGATCATCACCACTGTGCGATTGCACAGAATTGTTGAAGTACACAATTCCAAGGTTTATACGAAACGAGTCTTGTCTGGTTGCGTTTTTTTCTCTCCTTCAAACACCAACACAATTTCTTTTGTGTTTTCAGGCGTTTTCATGTTCGTTCATGACGTGGACGTTCTTATTTCTATAGATACTCTCAACAGTCAACACACAGATTCCATTTTTATGCGCTCATGCAATCGATCTTAATTGAGTAAACAGCTTGTTTATGAGAACGTTGTGAAAGCGTGCGGGCAAAAAAATGCTACTTTTAAAAAATCAACTCAACGTTAACTAACAGAAAAAAACAATCGAAACCCACCATGGGCTGCAAACAACCGAAACCCACCATGGGCTGCGAACAACTTTTGTTTTGACTTTTATTCCTTGGTTCACAAAATGAAATAGGCTAATGTATGGCTCATCCATATGAAACTTTTCACATTTTATGACTTCTCTGTCAAACAACGCATGGCAACAACAATGATCTCTGCAACCTTAAAGGCGTTGTTGATAAAAAAAAGTACCAGTCAACCAAATTTTCTTTCAAACACATTGAATTACAATAATATTCACTTGCATTATTGTTTGCTCACTTTTTGTACACGTATCAATTCACCGATTGCGAATGCAAGTATTATCGAGACTCACTTCTCGATGACTTCCGTGTCGAACACCGGGTCGATCGCCTCCAATGTCGGCCATGTCCGCTGCGTCATGCCGCATGCGAGTCGCAGTTCGATCAGTTTGTGCATGGTGCGATGCATGTCGATGTGCGTGCTGAAGAACACCTCGTGCTGGTAGCACTGGAAGCAGCTGAAACACAAATGTACGCTGCTGGTATGTACACCGCGCGGTGGCACGATAGCGCAGTTGGCTAGGGTGCTTGTGTGTGTGTTGCAATTGTCTAAGCCTGAAGCTCGCTCTTCAATTGATTGGCCAATTTAACATGGCAGCTGTTTTCAGGGCATGTACTTTTTTATTGTGTTAAAGAAAGTTCCTGGTATCTGCGACTAACCTCGTCTCGATTGAGAAGACAAGAACTGTCTCGTTTATTCGTCCATACCGTACACTTGAATGCGGTGAATGTAAATTGCTCGCATCGAAATGCAGTTAACCAATCAGCTAATATCGGAATGAAAATTTCAAATATTCAATGTGTGCACACTGAAGTATTTGAAGCATCCGACGCAATAATTCCAAAGCGAATATCGAAACTGAACCGCAAATATGCTCCCCAAAACCAAACCAACAGAGAAAAAACAAAACAAAACACACAAAGCAACGCACTACTCCAACTCCGGACAGACGCAGATGTCGTCTTCGAAGCAGTGGCGAATGTTCGCGAACGCCGCCAAACTCTCCTCGTCCTCGATTAGCGGCGAGCCACCGGCAGCTGCGGGCGCTGCCGCGTCGTGGCTGCCCGGCACCGGGGCGCTCTCGTGGAAGAACGGAGGCGGTCGCTGATTGGTGTCGTGCCTCGACGCGCGCGCACCGCCTCCACCGGCTTTCGCCGCTGCGCAACGCGCGGCCAGCTGAGCCATAATGCCTTTGCTATCATCAGTTCTATTGGTTCTGCGACTCAATGCGTGTGCAGACGAACATTGAAAGGACACTGGTTTCAATCTCAATGTGGCACTTCAAAACAGCCCAACTGATTTGGCCCCATGTACAATGTACTACAGGGGACTCGCGTCACGTTTCCAATTGTGAATTCGCGCGTCAGGCCTGAAACTGTTTATTTGTCTATGCGTGCATCGCGATAAAAAGATAAAAAAGGCAGTTGTGACGTAGCCGTGGAGGGTGGTATTCTAAAAAAGCCGATTTGAACTCCACTCGATTCTTGAAAAAAATTGGGTTTTCCTGTTCCGGCGAATAGAAAGATCCAATAAAAAGGCGGTGGCGACGCAGCCGCAAGCCAGTTACTGGAGGCCCCTATTACCAGATCCAGCGGATATCAGTCAAGGTTTATGGGTATACCTCGACCGCGCCAACCACACACCAGCGAAACACGGGGGACGCACAGGTGTGTACGTACACCTGCTCCGGCAACCCCAAAGCCGGACTCGGCCACGCCCCCCGGGTTGAGCCGGTGTCACGATTTTATTTCCCCGTGTTTTTATTTCCCCGTCCGGGGATTTAACCATGGTGCTAAATCCCCGTTCGGGGAATGGACTATGGTGTTAATTCCCCGTAGCTGTTTTAAAAACCCCGTATGCAATATTTCCAAATCCAGCTGAATACAGGCTGTCATAACATATAACTGAATACAGAAAACCAATAATCACGCGTGAATAAGAGTGAAACCGTTCGGCGGCTTTTGCCTGCCTACTCAACAAGAAAAAACAAACGCTGCCCCCGGAGGAGCTGTGAATCGCATGAATCAGCCACTTGCTAGATCGTTTTTATAATAGTTGACTATCCGTGAAACACGAGCCTTGTCGTTCGATAGTCAGCACTAATCGATAAGTTTCCCCTTCGTATGTTTCATTGTGTGCCGATTTTTGCATGCCCATCGTGTACAGTGATAAGAAGCACACACCGTTTTAGCAGTTCTCTGCATCACAAAGCGAAAAAAACATCAACGGTGTTACCCCTCCTTCCAACTACTTTTCTGTTTGCGTTGCTGGTCAGTCTATTCAACGTCGGCACCTATGGGCAGCGTGTTTCACGTGTAAATTGGTCTCGCTCAACATAAATGGTGGAATGAATTTTCACAAAATATGTGTATCACAATCGAAGTTGGGGTGCCGCGACACTTCATATCACAAATTCAACTCGAAAATTCAACCTCTGCAATTCGTAACTTCGTGACTATTTGTTCTCACAATTTGTGACTGTTTTCTTGCAACTACAAAACCATTAATATTCTTTCTTGCTTATTTTTTACAAGCTTTGCATTCGATGAAAGAAAGTGACATGTTTCAACAAGCATGCTGTACAGTCCCGTCAGTGTTCTTTCAAAAAAAGGTCGAGCTTTTGTAAGACCTGCGACTCAACGCGGTTGTGGACGTGAAAGGAAACTAGTTTCAATGTTTATGTGGTAATTCAGAATAACCTAAGTGACCCGGCCTTATTTAGCGGACTAGAATCCCTTTGCCAATTTTGAATTCCCGCGTCTTGCATGAGACTGTTTACCCATCTTTGCGCGCATTGAGAAGCGGGACCAAAATAAAAAGATATTAGCATTTGTTGTTCAAAAACGAACTCCAAAAAAATGCTCGCACCGTCTCGGGGGCCGGTATGCGGCACGGGAAGAAGCCTGCCTCGCTGCCGGGGTTCTGCCGCAAGACGCACTGCGACATGCGTCGTACCCGTTCGAGGCGCCACTGGAAGACGCTTTCGGTCAGCTCTGCGAATCGCTCGTTCTCCTCGGGGGTCGCGCAGGCCGCAGACTGGCGAACGGCATCCATTTCGGCCTGTTGACTGGAAGCCAACTTCTGGTGAGCCTCGGCGATGCACTGAGACACGGTCGAACACGCATCGCCGCCCTGCGATCGGTGTACGCTCAAGGAAAACGCAAAAAATCCATCACAGAAAGTTTATGCCATGCCAAAATTTCGAAAAAGTAAGCGAAGGCAAAAGCGCAAATTTTAGCGATAGGTTGAGCTTTGGAATAAATTTTGGTAGTTTTTAGTGTGGAGTGCAACGCCGGCTTTTGGGTGGTCTCTTGGTAATTGGGGACTTTTTTGGAATCATGAAACTTTGACAATGGGAAATTTTGTTTCGTGCTCACCAGAGACAAGAAGAAGGTTGGGCACGGGGATACCACGAAGAACGCGTTGGCTTTTTATGTTACCCTTTGTCGGTGGTGCATGATTGGGTTTGGTTCCGCTTCCCCTACGAGCGGCGTCCTTTTTTTGTGAAAGCTTGGTTGAGCAGAAAACTTTTCAAATGAAACGTTCCGTCCCATTCATACTGTTGGTACATCGTAGACATGCAGCTTTTACCGTTGCTCTTTCTTTACCATTTTTCACCGTCTCTCCAGTGGTGGCCAACCGTATGCCAACTGACCCCTTGGCCGGCGTCTCCCTGCGTGCCCCTGCCGCCGCCGCACAAGCACGGACAGGCGCGTCTTGCCTCGTGCACAAAGAGGCATTCCTCGAGGGTCACCTGAGCGCACGTGGTCTTTGGCGAGATCGAGACAAAGTTGTGAACGGTCGTCATCTCTGCTGGCGGGCATTGCGCGCTGAGTGTTAGCGGCAACAGGGTGAGGCAAAATGTCGCGAGGACAACGATCGTGCGAAGTTTTGCACGACTTTTAGTGTGCGACATTTTTCTGCTCGACTATTCCTGTCGTGTGTGTTTGCGACAATATTACTTTTTTTTGTATTGGCTTTTTCAAATATAAAACTTTTTTAATGGCAACTTGGAATCGATGCAGCAGGTCGCATAGTCGCAAAAAGCCCTATATTTTGGCGCGAAATGAATGTTTATGTAGTAAGTAAAACAATTTTTTTATAAACAACACGAAGAACAAAAAACTTTTAGAACGGCCCCAGCAATGGGTAATTTGTTATTCTGCGACGACCATATTTTTAAATTAGAGTCTAAACGCGCAGGTAATAAATTCAGGGACCGGTTTGCAAACTTTTTTAATTTATTTGCTGTTTACGCCTGATAGAAAACTCTCAACACTAAATTCCTTCAAGCTTATAAAAATACACACGTAACAAAACTAAATACAAACATGTAGGCTAAGATAATTTAACATTTTTGTGCCACTGAAATCAAAACGCGTTCAAATTAAACAAATTTGATGCTAATATTTTTGTACGGGTTTGCCTGTCTACATTTGTAACTACCGGTGCTATCAGATAAATTTTACAGACGTTTCTTAACTAACATTTTTATTGAATCAGTTCAAAAGCAGCACTAGTGATGGATGATTAAAACTAAAAGCTTTCAACCTGGCATCAACCATTTAGACGCCGATGCTTTTACAGGAAATGCAGAACCTGTTGTTCGAAAAAACGATTTTATGTGTGCATTGCAGGTAGTTATAAGAAAACATACACAAAAGCACAAAATGGCGAAACTGATGAAATTTAAAAGCAGTTAAAAAATTATTTTTATGGCCAAATAATGACTAACTGACCCACAAAACAAACACGTTTAGTTTTTCAAAGGCGGCGGCTCCACCGGAATGTTCGGCCAACGCCGTTGCGTGATGCCGCATTCCAAGCGATATCTGATCATGGCAGCCATTGCCTCGTGCAGTTCAACGTGCGTACTGAAGTACAGCTCTCGTTGGTAGCATTGAAAGCAGCTGAAACGGGAGAAGCAACGCAATGGCGCAGGGGATAGAGCCGGTGGACGTATCTGTGATCGCGGGAGGTGGAGGGTTCGAGTCTCGGCCGCGCGTGAAACACAATTAGCGAAGACGAATGTGGTTGTTCCGGACTTGTCATCCTCTTTTCTGGGTTTCTGAAGTTCAGAATTTTATAGTCGGGTGTCGGAATTTCTTGAACGAATATTTTTTGTTAATGAAACCGATGCTCGTGCAAGCATGAGGGTGGAACCGGGGATGTCGGCGATTTCTTCGGCTTGAGAAATAACGAAGAAGAAGAGCCAGGATCGTGTGCTTCAGCGCGGACACACGAATCTCTCGACAGATGCGAGACGAGACGATCACACGAGCAGACACACCATTTTTGCAACTTGCGCGAGCGAGACACGCGACGATATGCATGCATTATTATTTCCAAAACAACCGCAAAAAAACACTGAGAAGTGAGAACCACACCACAGACGCACTATTCCAACTCCGGACAGACGCAGATGTCGTCGGCGAAGCAGTGCTGCACGGGCGCAAACGCCGCCAGACTCTCCTCGTCCTCGAACAGCGAATGCGGCGTTCTGCCGGCCTTGCGGTCGAGTGCGTCCCGTAGAAGAAAGACACGATTCTGGTGCGCACCGCGATTCTGCCGTTTCGTTCGTCCGCGTTTGCTCTTGCGGTAGTCGACCGGTGGACCTGCGCGAAGAACTGGAGAAAGTGTGTGTGCTTGAAGTTGGAACACACTTTTTTCTCGTAGATACAGAGCGTATGCAAAACTTTGAACCGCAGCGAACGAGTGCATATCGGATTTTCGTGAAAATCAAACACGCCACGTTGGGCTGAGGAGGTCCTCTCCTCTCGCAAGTTCGATCTCATTCTTTCTTCGATCGCGATCTCTGTATTTCGCTAAAATGGTGACAGGTTTAATAATCGAACATACTGTAAAACTGATTTGGTAAAAATTGTAAACGGATAATGTTGTTTTGTGGCATTTTTTCCATGAATGCCGTGAGCATTTTTGCGTGTAAAAGCACATAAAAATAGTTTTTGTACCTATTGTATTTATCATTGAGCCAAAATGGTTAAAATTGCCATGTGTAATTTGAACCCATTTCTGGGCCAAGTTTAGTTTTGTGTTGTAACACTGTACGCTGTCCTTGATGCAGCCAGCCACTTCATTTGCGAGAATTGTTATTAATAAAAAAAAACGTTTATTCATAACTTTACCCAAATTTTGTGGCTGACTCTGAATCTGGTTCGGGTTGGTTCCTGGTTGGCTCCCGTGTGTTGCGGTTTTTGGTTGTGCCTGCAAAAAGCGATGAATTGTTGTGTTGCCATTTAAAGCAAAAGACCCGAATTCGCTGTGAACTGGACGCTGTTAAACTTACAAAAACCAAACAGTCAATAGTCGGGTTAAAAACTTTTTTAAAGATCCCTTTCAACTTTTTTCATCAAAAAATTTGTATTTCTGAGTATTGAAAGCGAAACAGTCGGGCTACATTTTTCAGTGACTGTTCTGTTTGATTTGTTATCCTGTTGCTATTATTGGACTGATTTCGATGGAGTTCAAGTGACATTGACATTTTTAACTCTCGAACTTTTCTCTCGCACCTGGGCTGGTGGTTTGGGTGGCGGTTTCTGGCGAGCCTCATTCAAACGTCGCTGGCGTCTGCGAAATTCGGTCACATTTGCACAGGTCTCTTCCAACTGAAAATCGAGCAAAGTCATCGAATGGTTGTTTATGAGCGGCGCTGATTGGCTGTTTTATACTCGAAATGTAGTTTTTTTCGAAATCAAGCAGGCTACAAAGATGCCGTCGCAACTGTTCGAACATAATGTCACCCAACAAGATTATGTCTGTCTTTCAGGTGACAAGCACACGCACAAGGAACAGAATTAATCGCATAAAATTTGATTTACCAATAGAGAATATAGGTATTGTGAATTTATTCAAACTAAATGACGTCATTTGCTTTAAAAACGCCCGTTTGTCAAAGTATGTACAGACACTAAAATTTCAGTTTTGTGTGTCTGATTCTACATTCACCACTTGTTTACATGAAGAAATCGGCTAAACGGAAAGTCTGGTTTGCTGTGAACGGCAATCGCATGTTTGGCGGCACATGACGTCATTTCAGTGGGACACGTTTGAAAAAATAGGTCATACTACAGTGACCTGTTCAGCGTTCGGCATCTGACAGGGTGTGCCAAGGAGGAAGCCCTTCCGGGCGTCGTTCTCCCTGCGGATGCACTGCGACATTCGCGTCAGTCGGTCGAGACGCATCTCGAACATCGCTTCGAACGCCTTTCGGAATTGCTCCGCTTTCTCGCCGACACAAATCGACTCGACTTTCAAGAATCGCAGCTCGTCTTCTCGGGTTGCCTCCAGGTCGCGAGCGGCGCGCTCGATACACGCGGCCATCGGCACGCACGCGCCACCCTGTACTGAT
>JASANC010004458.1:0-11567 GCA_030248135.1 Theristus sp. LFF4_11
AACGTGATCGCGAAATCATGGTACGTGTTTTCGATACGATGAGTTGAAGAGTGCGCTCTCGCCATGAGGCAGATAGCATAGCAGGTTGAACCTGAAAGAAAGTGTCTTGGGGGGGCGACGGGTCGACAGGGGTTGCCGACTTGGCTACAGCAAACAGGAATTTTTGAACACAGTCAAATTTTGGTAATTTTCTAAAGAGGAACAACTAAGAACGGTTCAATATTCAAGTACACGTCGAAAATTGTCCTGTTTTACTGTTGAAAATGCAACTTTCCCTCTATGAAATGGACATAATTTCAATAAAACACGTTTTTCGCTCTTATAGTTTTCCGGATCGTTCTGAAAATAGTCTAGATGAACTCAGCTCGACGAGACGCTTCGAACAAACCTAACTTGTAAAAAAAATTTAAAAAAAAAATTTTTTTTTAATTTAAAAAAAATCCGGATTTTTGCCCTAACCCTAGCCACGGCCGTACGCACAAGTGAGCTGATCGACAGCGCACCGTTGAGCCACAGGCCTGGCGCTGTCTTGGTGTCATCATCAGCAGCCTTGACTAGGGTTAGGGGAAAAAAATCCGGATTTTTTTTAAATTAAAAAAAAAAAAAAAAAAAAAAATTTTTTTTACAAGTTAGGTTCGTTCGAAGCGTCTCGTCTAGCTGAGTTCATCTAGACTATTTTCAGAACGATCCGGGAAACTATAAGAGCGAAAATCGTGTTTTATTGAAATTATGTCCATTTCATAGAGGGAAAGTTGCATTTTCAACAGTAAAACAGGACAATTTTTCACGTGTACTTGAATATTGAACCGTTCTTAGTGGTTCCTCTTTAGAAAATTACCAAAATTTGACTGTGTTCAAAAATTCCTGTTTGCTGTAGCTAAGTCGGCAACCCCTGTCGACCCGGTCGCCCCCCCCCCAAGACACGTACTTTCAGGTTCAACCAGCTATGCTATCTGCCACATGGCGAGAGCCCACTCTTCAAATCATCGTATCGAAAACACGTACCATGATTTCGCGATCACGTTGCGGGCAACTGACAGACGCAAGTTTAACACGTTAGTTTAGCTCAGCACGCAAGTTTTAACATGTGGCCATGTTATCGGGTATCTGAAAAACGGTCGTGTGATGTGGTATTAACCAACATCTCCGCTCAAATTGTTTAACAATATATCGCACAACTCCATTGTAGACCTATAACATACGCCAATCAACAAGATATCATGTTCATCTCAAGGCCTACCGACTGAAAAACATGTTCTAAGTTGCAAGAAAACGATTTCTGAAACGATATTTCAATTCAGTTAAGTCATTTCAACGCTAAAAATTGACTCTAGAAGTCATCCAAATCGAAAAACATGGAGTACGTCGGTCAAAATGACCAAATAATGACATTTACCTAAGCACACAAAGAAGTTGGGAAGAAAATTTGGTTTGAACTTTCAAAAAATTATGCCATAAATCGAATTTTCAGAGCAAAGTAAAAGAAAAAATTTTCAAATTTTTTTTTTAAGTTTGAAAAAAAAAATCCAAATTTAAAAAAAAACGAAAAAAAAATAAAAAAAAATTTTTTTTCAAAGCCCCTAACCCTAGCCTTGACCAAACACAGAGGTCATGGCTGCTGATGTTGCCATCGGCTACATCGTGCCCTGGGCAAGCGGCGTTGGCTGCGGCGCGGCGGGAGACTATACCGGAGGGTGAAGGCGTGTGGAGGACCCTCAACATGGCCGTTTCTGTCTTTCCCATCCGGCGGGGCTGTTATATTCTGCTCCGCAGCTCGCTCCCTGCTGCCGTGTCACATTGGGCCGGGCGGAACGCTACTTTCTCAGCATGCAGTGGGGCAAACCCGAATTTCAGGGGTGCAAACAGGCCGGTGTCACGATTTTATTTCCCCGTGTTTTTATTTCCCCGTCCGGGGATTTAACCATGGTGCTAAATCCCCGTACGGGGAATGGACCATGGTGTTAATTCCCCGTAGCCGTTTTAAAAACCCCGTATGCAGTATTTCCAAATCCAGCTGAATACAGGCTGTCACATGCCCACAATACAACGCGAATCCGTGTGCGGTGCAGTGCAAATCGTAGTGTGCATTTTATTCACATGCAGAAATAAGGAAATGGAGCACACTTGAGGAAATAAATTTGTCACGTGTGAGAAAGAGGTGCAAAGTGAGGAGCATATGTGCAATTCGAACAACACAAAAAGCAGTGTTGTTTTGGGAAAAAAACAAACAAAAATGAAACACTTTTGAATAAATAGCACAGAACAAAACAACAACAACGCAAATTGTATAAATCGAGCAACAATACATGAAATTCAACAGTTTTTGAAGCACAGAAATCATAAATTGGGGGTGCAAGAAGAAGACAGAAAACCAATAATTACGCGTGAATAAGAGTGAAACCGTTCGGCGGCTTTTGCCTGCCTACTGAATTGAAGTGCACTTTTAGAACCAAAAAGTAAAACAAAAACACGTTTGAAAATGTTCAATGAGTGAAAACAATCCAGCAGAGCAAACGAAACAAAATTGACAGAGAAAAATATAAGTTCACTTTTAAAATCAAAAAGTAAAATTAAAACATCTTTGAAAGAGTTGTAAGAGTGAAAACGAATCCAGCAGAGCAAACGAAACAAAATTGACAGAGAAAAATATAAGTTCACTTTTAAAATCAAAAAGTAAAATTAAAACATCTTTGAAAGAGTTGTAAGAGTGAAAACGAATCCAGCAAAGCAAACGAAACAAAATGACAGGTAAAAAACCAACCGAACAGCATGAATAAAACAGTCTGCAAATGCAAAACGGTCCATGACTGGGACATTTTGTGGACTCATGTATCGATAACTGTGACGTAATTATGCACCTGGGTGAACATGCCACACTAGTTAGTGAGTGTTTCACTTCTGTGGCCAGTAACCATTACGTAAATCACACGATACGTGTTTTTCTCTTTGCGTCCACTTTGTTCTCTTTATTTCACATTGTTGTTGAAGTGATATTTGTGATACGTTACCATTTGCACCGCACATGGATTCGCGTTGTATGGTGGGCATGTGACAGCCTGTATTCAGCTGGATTTGGAAATATTGCATACGGGGTTTTTAAAACGGCTACGGGGAATTAACACCATGGTCCATTCCCCGTACGGGGATTTAGCACCATGGTTAAATACCCGGACGGGGAAATAAAAACACGGGGAAATAAAATCGTGACACCGGCATGTGAACTGCCTGCGAGAGACATGTCTTTTGTGTTTCTCCAGATCACAAAAGCAAAGGCTAAAATCAAAAACAGCAGTTTGATTGAACTGAAACTGGCTGCTACTCGGTTGTCTCGTTTGTTACGTTTGAAGTGCGCATGCGTTTTTTGTCAATTGTCATGTTTTTGTTTTTTGTGTTCATTGTTATTCGTACTTTGTATTTCGTTCCACGTAACACGTAACAGCCATCTTCAGTTCAACTTCAAGCGCTATGTAAAAAAATTCACTAGAGAAGAAGGAAGAAACATTGAAGAAACGTCTCTCGCGGACAGTTCATGTCCCAGCGCCATGCCGGACTGTTTGGAGATGATATTGAATAGGGGGGAATAAAAACGCAATCTTTCAACATCTTTCAAATTACTGCATGCTGAGAAAACGTAGTCGGCCGCCGGACAAACCCTCTTTGGCAGGACAGCGGTTTGACCCGACTCGGAGTGGTGCGCAGCTTTCAATGGTTGTTTTGGGCTTGACGTGCCTAGAGGGTTTGAAGCGTGCCGGGCGTTTCTGGTCCCTACTCTCGAGTTCTGCAGTCAACACGCTTGTTCAACGGTGCTATGTGGTCGGTGTCAGCATCAGCAACCGTGTCCCCTGTCAATGGGTCGGGGACTGTGATGATGACACTGCGGTGACTGGGTCACGTGGTCACGGTGTTCGGTTGTGTCAGAGCTGGGGGCGCAGCGCAACGGATAGTTTTCCGTGAGCAACTCACCCATCAAAATTGATCGACTTCGATCAATTTTGAACAAATTTTGAAAATCCCTTTTTTGGAACATAAATATATCTGGTTGGCAATTCACTGAAGACTGGACCAACTGTCTTTTGCGTCGCAATAGACTATTTGTTGTCAAATCAAAACACAACAAACCCAATTGTCAACATTTTCAAACAATTCACAAATTCCCTGCATTTTGAAGAAAATCTATTCTTTCGGTTCTTCTGTAATTCGGTGGTCGAAGAACTGCATCGCAAAAGCGAGAAAATTGTGTCAAAATTTCAAAACGGTGGTTTATCGAAAAACTATTCATTTTCTTGTTGTTTTGGTAAAATTCGGAACGTTGCATTCCGTTTTTTGCAAAACAACCAACCACTGCCTGGGTTGGCTTGTGGCCACGCATATGCGTAAAAACCATGTTAACGACAAAAAAATTGTCGTTAACATAGAGATGTAAGGGTCAAAAAAAAAATTTTTTTTAAATTTTTTTTTAAAAAAAAGTAAAAAAATGAGCATTTTTTATTTATTTTTTTTATTAAAAATTTTTGAAATTTTTTCTTTAATGTGCCCTGAAAATGCCGTTTTTGGCATAATTTTTCGAAAGTTCAACAAAAATTTTCTTTGACTTTACCTTGTCACTTAGTCTTCAACGCTGCAGGTGGTATTCTGGATTGATTTATCGACTGTTTTCAGCCTTGGTGAGTGATGATCGACTCGCCCATTGAAGTACTTGAGCGTCGCAAAGGCTAGTTCAACAAATTCCGATGTCGCTAAGGTGAGATAGAAGCAGAGAACTCACATTTACGCATCGTTTTTCAGGATCTCGAAAGGTGGAAATTGCACTGTCTGCCACTGCAAGCGTAACTTCGTTGGTTGCTCGTTGCTGTTTCGCCTCGTGTCGTCAGCATGATCACACCGGTTTGTTGTGGAACTTGTTTCCATGTTATTTGAGGTGAATTGAGAGGCAAAACACGAGACGTGATGTCGTCGGTGGGAAAATGGGGTCGCCGAAACCAAGTCTGAAATTTTCACCCTCCTCCCATATGAGTGGGGGTCATATGGTAAGTCGGTGGCTCCTCAGATGGTGATATTCGGACTCCCTGAAAAATTCTGAACAACTTTCATTTAAAAAAAATTAAAAAAAAATTTTTTTTTAAAGAAAAAAAATAGAATTTTTTTTTCTTGACATCTCTACGTTAACAACCACTGCCTGCTGGCTAAAGCAACGGGAAACGAACGGCCACAGGCAAACGTGTGCAAGCGAGCAATCACGGCCAGTCCGTTTCGAGGGGCGACGCGAAAAGCGCCAAACAACTTGGCAAGTGGCTGCAATTTTATTGCAACTTTTGCTTTCATAATCTGAATTTTAACGGATTTCAACATTTCAGCTTTCACAGAAACCCAACCGAATCGAAGATCGGCTTCCAAAAGCGAAAGGCGAGCGCGATCGACTTCCACCGAACAACCGATCAAACGTGCCTCCGAGCCGCACCGCACAGCCGCAGCAGCAGCCGGGTTGGTGATGGCAGGATTTCTTTGGTGGGAGAGGATCATGTGATGTGATCTGAAATTTCGATGTGTTTGTTGCTGATTGGCCGTCCCACTCTCGTCACACACCAGCACAATACACACCGCCTCCGTCATCACTGCCAGCAGCCAGGCCAGCACCAATCAACTCAACTCACTGTCACCGACCGACACGCAGACGCTTGGACTGGGACCAGACCTCTGCTTCAGCTTCATCCCTACGCGAACGTTGCAACAAAATGCGCGGCCCGCCCATAACCACCAATTAGTTATCTACATTCACATTCACATCAACGTTGCATGAGTAGGGCCTGTTTGAAAGCAAAAGTAAAATATTTGAAATTGAATGGACCATTCAAAAACTGAATGTTTTTTTTGTGGTATGCTGTGTTCTGTGATCTTGATTCTTTTGTGATTCGTAAATTGGTTGCCTTTTTGGCCCGATTGGGCAGCACGCAGAGGTCTGCGTCGGCAACTGCGCCTTCACCTGCTGCATTCGCCTGAACTGGACGGAGCGAACAGCTGACGAACGGCATCGCAGCGCTGCCTGCCAGTCGATCCTCAGCTGGAACGTGACGGGGATTGTGGATTGTCACTGGTTGGTTGCGAAAAGTTGTTTTGGATCGTTTTGGTGTTCATTTATAGAGAATGTGATTTGTTCAACTCCATTGGGTATGTGCATGCGTTTTGTTTTTTATTTTTTGTTGCATTGTATGGTTAACCAGTGGAATTGCGTGATTTGTTTTTGTGAGTAAAAACGTTTGTTAGCTGGTCTGTATACTTAACTGCATGTCAAATGTCTCTAATACAGTCGATTACGGTTGTTTCGTTCGGTGCTTGTTTTCTGTGGCGTTCTTGCGTGGTCCTTGTTCTCAATGTTTCACAGAAAAATGTTTCGCAGACACAAAAATAATACACAGAGGAGAACGACACACACGCACGCACGGCACACCCTTCTCGCTCTTTGTATCTTTCACCCTTTTCCGTTGTTGGAAACGAGAAAGCCGTTTGGTTAATTGTGGCAAGCGTTTTTATAAAATAATTAGCACTTCAATAGTACTACACCACTGAACGCCGGCCGGGATGAATTCATGAATCAACAAATTTCAGTTTTCTCACGTCACGTTGAAGAGCAGACATTGGCGAATTTGTTGCATGAAAAAAACGGAGTTCTGATGTTCCTTTAACTCATTCAAGGGCTCAGTGGTGTCACTATTGGACGTAGCACTATAAAACTGCATTGCAGCGGCAGCATCTCTATTTAAGTTATCACACTTAAGGGGCATTCATGAAGCAGTATTTAACACAGCTACGCGTCAGTAAATACTGCGTCATGAATGCGCCTTTACTGACTTACCTTTCTGCCCTATTTTGAGTAGCAATGTCGCTGTGCTCCTGGCGGGTGCTGTCGTCGGCGTCGTCGTGCAACGGCCGTCTGCTTGTGTCCGCATTTGTCACCTCGTCACACGCGTCAACCGGCGTCAGCAGCAGCCAGTTGCAAAAATGCTCCATAACGTCGCTCGCCAACCGCAAACCAAAGCCACCCGATCAAGTGCATGAGCCGTGGCCGTATCAGCAAGTCGGGTACGGTCACGTCTGCGCTGCGTCTGTGCTTTCTCGTGTGGTCGTGGCTTCATGCAGTGTATTTTCTGGTGGCAGTGATGTTTTGTTTCAATTTCAATGTTCAGCTACAACTGGTGCGACAAATGGTTTGATGGCACGTCTAAGCGGCTGGATGAAAACTCAAAAATCATCGTCGTTGAGGGCAACATCGGCTGTGGAAAGGTTGGAAAACAAAGTTTTTGTGGTTTTTGATTGTCACTGTTCGTTATCAAAGTTCTGTTTTTTTTTCAGACGACTGTTTGCAAGGAGCTCGCGGACCGACTTGGCTTTCACTATATACCGGAGTATACGATGGACAAAATTTTGATCAAAGGAAATGGTTTCGACATTCGAACGATTTACCACGATTTTCCGGTTGTGGTTTTGATCAGACTGGCATTTGCTGCTTGCATTGAAATTTTACCACTCATTTATTTTCAACTGGTGTTTTTTCTGTTCTGTTCATGTGCTTGCTTTCAGCCGTGCTACCGATGGGGCGACATCAAGATGTTCTATGAGGATCCGTACAACGTGGTGTCCAACTGTAAAATGCAAACGTTCATGGCGATTGGTCGTTGGGAGCAACATCTGAACGCGGTCGCGCACGTTCTGAACACTGGTCTGTTGGCAGTAGTGAGATCGTTTTGGCGGCATGTTTCAGCGGTAATCACAGTTGACTGAGCGAAACGCAATTTCAGGCCAAGGCGTCGTCATGGAGCGATCGTATTTCAGCGATTTCGTGTTTGTGAATGCGGCGCTGAAGAAACGAGCGCTCACACCCGGCTGTACGTCAGTTTTGTGATTGGCGTTCAGTGTTTGTTCATGTCAGTCGCAGTTTTTTTATTTTCATTCGTTTCAGTCCATCGACTGTATTTCTACATGCGAAGGTTTGCGATTCCGGAGTTTGAGAATATTTATCCGCATCTGTTCATCTATCTCGATTCGCCCGTCGACGCGTGCATGGAGAACATCAAAAAGCGAAATATTGTCAGTTGAGAATCTGTTTCAACCGTGTTTTCAAACTTGACGTTGAGTTTTCTAAACGTGATTCACCGCAATTGTTTTGATGTTTGAATATGTGGTACACCCAGTTTAGCCCACAAACTTGTAGTTGAGAAAGGTGTCTGGTGTGGTGCCATCAAAAGCGTCACCTGATGATACAGTCTAAATGTCAATCATCACAGTCAATACAGTCTAAATTGAAACCAACTGATTGGTTGCTTCTGAATTGGGCTCACTGATTGATTTGTTTTCAGCCGTACGAAGTGAACAGCAAAATACTCGATCTCGAATATCTGCAAGTGATCGAAGACAGCTATCGCGACATGCTCATGGAGGCGAAACGATTCTCGAAGGTGATTGTGTACGACTGGGCAAAGACAAGGGACATGGACAAGGTACACGCCGTATGTTTGCTTCATGATGTTAGATGAGGTCAATCTAGTTAACATTGTTTTTTTCCCAATCGATATCATCGTCCAATAGTTTTCTACCAAAATATCCTAAACATTTTGAGGTAAAAAACCGGTTCTTTATTTTTTGCAAGAAAAAACTTGAAAAAGTCGTCGCTTTTATTTCCTGTGCCAGCCCTAAGCAATTTTGGTGTGTGTGGTTTGCAGATGATTGAAGACATCGAGTCACTTGACCTCGACTTCTACGAGTGGCACTCTGGCAACATGTTCGAGGGATGGAATGTTGCCGGACACAATCTACCCGATCAAGTCGAGTGGAACCGCATTCGCAAACAGTGCGTTCCTTTTTCGTGAATAAATTTGTGCAACGAATCGTAATTTTTCTGTTTTTTCTTTTTTTGTCTCGAGCTACAGTGAACTAGTAAATCAAATTATTCGTTTTCGATTGCATTTCAGGTTCACGGAGAAGATGATACCGTTGAAGGTTTGGCATGAGATGTGGAGCTGGGATGCGCCGGAGATGTACTGTCACAGCGACGACACGTACAACTGGTTTGCTGCGTTGCAGCATCATGTCAGTGGGTTTTTATTGCAGCTTTTCCCTTCTGAGTTTGATGGCCCTTTTACGACTGCTTTTTAGTGCTACAAAGACGGCTACGCACCGGGTTTCCATCCTTCCGAGTGGAAAAAGAATTGGTGGCAGATTGCACAAGCATCCAGGTTCAGAAAACCGCTGTGCATGGAGAAATGGTCAGTTGCAAACAGCCTTTTTCGTTGAAAATCGCCATATCCACTTGAATTCGTTTAAATTTGTCATATTTTTAGGTTTGAGCACTACTACCAAGACGCGTGGTTTGTGTCGTTTCCGATGTCACGGGCACCGCACGACTTCTCCGGTGCCGAAACGTACTACACTTATGTGTACAAAAAAGCTCACCATTGATCTGTTGACAACTGTGTTTTACACAATTTGCTGTGTGTGTACACTAGGGGTGGTAAAAAACGGTTTTTTTCAAATCCATGTATATAAAACGGTTTTTTATACCACGTCCGGTTCTTTATACCCTGTTTTTTTACCGACCCAGTATCTGAAGAATCCTGTGATTGCGACAATTTCTGGTACTCTGATTTTACGCAAACCGCTGAATAATGAGTAAAAGACCACAATTCTAGCCAGAAACTGTATGTGTTTCAATGGAAACGTATTCCAATCTTGATTTTATTTGAATCGGTGGCGCTTAGAGAGAATGCAGCATCAGAAAAATTATCAGATGCGAGTTTAAAACAAAAAAAACTAACGCAAGACAGATTGACATGTGCAACAGCAAGGAATGTGATACATGCAAATCAATTGAACTGACACGATCGAGAGATATGTAACTGCACAACAATTTCACCGCATTTCTAAACACAAAAGATCACCGAAAGACAAAAAGAATCACGAACCCGCACAGACGAAAGAAGTGAACCAAGAACAAAATTGAAAGAGCAAAAAAATCAGATGGAGATTCGGGTCACTATCACCAGTACAACAGCACGAAGACATCACCAACAAAACTTTGAGCAATTTCCGAGTTCAAAGACACAAAATTTCAAGAAATTTGACTGAATAAATATCGCGGCGTTTCTCGTTTATTGTTGAAAATTTAACCGAATTCTGAAAAATAACCAAATCTTTGCTGTATTAGTTTCTTCACTTTGTCAACAAAAGAACTAGCATAAAAAGCGCAAGCGGCAGATTTAAAGCGGAAAAAGCGTGAAGCTGTTAAACTACGAAACACAACATTGCCATGTAGACCAAACTTGAACAGATAAACAAAGAACAAAGCTGGAAAATAAAGCGAACGCCGACCAGAGCCAGCCCATTGGCGGTCGACCGAGATGGGACATGGAAGGAGAGGCACGGGTCTCAGGGTGCTTTATTTATACCAAGAGCGTGAATTGTGTTCTCCAGAACATCAAGTTATGAAGTGGCGAAAATGAAAATTGAAATGGATATGCGGAATACAGTGCATTTTGAGTGATTTCAAAAATTGAAATTTGGGTCCTTCGGCGGTATAAAAAACCGGAAAAAAACCAAAATTTACGCGGTAAAATGTCGGTAATTTATTTTGGCCATTTTTTGGCGCCGGTATAAAAACCGTTTTTTATACCGTTTTTTATACCGAAAAAAACCGTTTTTTATACCGACCCACCCCTAGTGTACACCACATTGCTTAGTTTGTTTGTATTTATTATTGTGAACTTCATAGCTAACGAATGTTGGAAATGTTCAAGGTGGAATTTGCAAAAAACCACAGAAGCCGCTCAAATGTCTTCATCTGTAGCAAATAGAAGAAGTTTACTGCCATCCGGTGTGATCGTGTGAATGAGTGAAAGTAAAAACTGGTCCGTCTTCTGCGTCGAAAGAATTTTTTTTACCACTGATAAGTCAGGAAAGCACGTTTTTCAAAAAGTCACTGCAAAAATGTTCCATCATCCGTTGTGATACTTCACCGCTTGTACAAAACGCGGAAGGTTTACCGAAACGTAATTGGGTCACCTCTGCTCACCTACCGGCCCACAAAATGCTTGACATTTTACGTTGAAAAAAGCGTAAGTGCTTGAAGAGCGTTTCTCTTGTTGCGTCAACCATTATGTTTGAAAGAGGCACTCATGAACGCAATCGCGTGTAGCGTAGGTTTGATCCAGAGTATAAAATATTTTCTCTGAGATTCTCATTGTCATTGTAGCATCCTGCGGCGGAGTCATGTTGCAGTACTATTCAACTCCAGGTATTATTTTGTCACCGTTTTTTGTATTTAAAAAGATCGCTCACTTTGTGGTGCGTTGCGGATCGCAATGCTTTTCAGCGGGCTTGTGTGTTTGCGCGAGCACAATCGCAAGTGTAACAGCGCTCGTTGCGTGCTTGTTCGTCCTGCCATCACTCCACAACGAAATCGATCGTTTGGAGCTCGATCTTACGAGAGATCTGCAGTATATCAAGGTGAGAACGTTCACTTCAGCTTTTTTCAAGAGCAAATACTCAAAATCAAATGTGCAAGTGCTATAAAAATAGAG